>OZ025278.1:3219377-3287340 GCA_964019165.1 Mastigias papua | reverse complement strand
GGCTATAGCCTTACTTTTTGGCCAAAATTGCCTCATTTTCATCACTTTTCAATGTGCAATCAAAATCAATCAATTTCAATTTCGGTCATGTTTGGGCAAAATACCAAGGCTATAGCCTTACTTGTTGGCCAAACTTGCCTCATTTTCATCACTTTTCAATGTGCAATCAAAATCAATCAATTTCAATTTCGGTCATTTTTGGGCAAAATACCAAGGCTATAGCCTTACTTTTTGGCCAAAATTGCCTCATTTTCATCACTTTTCAATGTGCAATCAAAATCAATCAATTTCAATTTCGGTCATTTGTGGGCAAATTACCAAGGCTATAGCCTTACTTTTTGGCAAAACGTGCCTCATTTTCATCACTTTTCAATGTGCAATCAAAATCAATCAATTTCAATTTCGGTCATTTTTGGGCAAAATACCAAGGCTATAGCCTTACTTTTTGGCCAAACTTGCCTCATTTTCATCACTTTTCAATGTGAAATCAAAATCAATCAATTTCAATTTCGGTCATTTTTGGGCAAAATACCAAGGCTATAGCCTTACTTTTTGGCAAAGCGTGCCTCATTTTCATCACTTTTCAATGTGCAATCAAAATCAATCAATTTCAATTTCGGTCATTTTTGGGCAAAATACCAAGGCTATAGCCTTACTTGTTGGCCAAACTTGCCTCATTGTCATCACTTTTCAATGTGCAATCAAAATCAATCAATTTCAATTTCGGTCATTTTTGGGCAAAATACCAAGGCTATAGCCTTACTTTTTGGCCAAACTTGCCTCAATTTCATCACTTTTCAATGTGCAATCAAAATCAATCAATTTCAATTTCGGTCATTTTTGGGCAAAATACCAAGGCTATAGCCTTACTTTTTGGCCACAATTGCCTCATTTTCATCACTTTTCAATGTGCAATCAAAATCAATCAATTTCAATGTCGGTCATTTTTGGGCAAAATACCAAGGCTATAGCCTTACTTGTTGGCCAAACTTGCCTCATTTTCATCACTTTTCAATGTGCAATCAAAATCAATCAATTTCAATTTCGGTCATTTTTGGGCAAAATACCAAGGCTATAGCCTTACTTTTTGGCCAAAATTGCCTCATTTTCATCACTTTTCAATGTGCAATCAAAATCAATCAATTTCAATTTCGGTCATTTGTGGGCAAAATACCAAGGCTATAGCCTTACTTTTTGGCAAAACGTGCCTCATTTTCATCACTTTTCAATGTGCAATCAAAATCAATCAATTTCAATTTCGGTCATTTTTGGGCAAAATACCAAGGCTATAGCCTTACTTGTTGGCCAAACTTGCCTCATTTTCATCACTTTTCAATGTGCAATCAAAATCAATCAATTTCAATTTCGGTCATTTTTGGGCAAAATACCAAGGCTATAGCCTTACTTTTTGGCCAAAATTGCCTCATTTTCATCACTTTTCAATGTGCAATCAAAATCAATCAATTTCAATTTCGGTCATTTTTGGGCAAAATACCAAGGCTATAGCCTTACTTGTTGGCCAAACTTGCCTCAGTTTCATCACTTTTCAATGTGCAATCAAAATCAATCAATTTCAATTTCGGTCATTTTTGGGCAAAATACCAAGGCTATAGCCTTACTTTTTGGCCAAACTTGCCTCATTTTCATCACTTTTCAATGTGCAATCAAAATCAATCAATTTCAATTTCGGTCATTTTTGGGCAAAATACCAAGGCTATAGCCTTACTTTTTGGCCAAAATTGCCTCATTTTCATCACTTTTCAATGTGCAATCAAAATCAATCAATTTCAATTTCGGTCATTTGTGGGCAAAATACCAAGGCTATAGCCTTACTTTTTGGCAAAACGTGCCTCATTTTCATCACTTTTCAATGTGCAATCAAAATCAATCAATTTCAATTTCGGTCATTTTTGGGCAAAATACCAAGGCTATAGCCTTACTTTTTGGCCAAAATTGCCTCATTTTCATCACTTTTCAATGTGCAATCAAAATCAATCAATTTCAATTTCGGTCATTTTTGGGCAAAATACCAAGGCTATAGCCTTACTTTTTGGCCAAAATTGCCTCATTTTCATCACTTTTCAATGTGCAATCAAAATCAATCAATTTCAATTTCGGTCATTTTTGGGCAAAATACCAAGGCTATAGCCTTACTTGTTGGCCAAACTTGCCTCATTTTCATCACTTTTCAATGTGCAATCAAAATCAATCAATTTCAATTTCGGTCATTTTTGGGCAAAATACCAAGGCTATAGCCTTACTTTTTGGCCAAAATTGCCTCATTTTCATCACTTTTCAATGTGCAATGAAAATCAATCAATTTCAATTTCGGTCATTTGTGGGCAAAATACCAAGGCCATAGCCTTACTTTTTGGCCAAAATTGCCTCATGTTCATCACTTTTCAATGTGCAATCAAAATCAATCAATTTCAATTTCGGTCATTTTTGGGCAAAATACCAAGGCTATAGCCTTACTTTTTGGCAAAACGTGCCTCATTTTCATCACTTTTCAATGTGCAATCAAAATCAATCAATTTCAATTTCGGTCATTTTTGGGCAAAATACCAAGGCTATAGCCTTACTTTTTGGCCAAAATTGCCTCATTCTCATCACTTTTCAATGTGCAATCAAAATCAATCAATTTCAATTTCGGTCATTTTTGGGCAAAATACCAAGGCTATAGCCTTACTTTTTGGCCAAAATTGCCTCATTTTCATCACTTTTCAATGTGCAATCAAAATCAATCAATTTCAATTTCGGTCATTTTTGGGCAAAATACCAAGGCTATAGCCTTACTTGTTGGCCAAACTTGCCTCATTTTCATCACTTTTCAATGTGCAATCAAAATCAATCAATGACAATTTCGGTCATTTTTGGGCAAAATATCAAGGCTATAGCCTTACTTTTTGGCCAAACTTGCCTCATTCGCATCACTTTTCAATGTGCAATCAAAATCAATCAATTTCAATTTCGGTCATTTTTGGGCAAAATACCAAGGCTATAGCCTTACTTTTTGGCCAAAATTGAATCATTTTCATTACTTTTCAATGTGCAATCAAAATCAATCAATTTCAATTTCGGTCATTTTTGGGCAAAATACCAAGGCTATAGCCTTACTTTTTGGCCAAACTTGCCTTATTCTCATCACTTTTCAATGTGCAATCAAAATCAATCAATTTCAAGTTCGGTCATTTTTGGGCAAAATACCAAGGCTATAGCCTTACTTTTTGGCAAAACGTGCCTCATTTTCATCACTTTTCAATGTGCAATCAAAATCAATCAATTTCAATTTCGGTCATTTTTGGGCAAAATACCAAGGCTATAGCCTTACTTTTTGGCCAAAATTGCCTCATTTTCATCACTTTTCAATGTGCAATCAAAATCAATCAATTTCAATTTCGGTCATTTTTGGGCAAAATACCAAGCCTATAGCCTTACTTTTTGGCCAAAATTGCCTCATTTTGATCACTTTTCAATGTCCAATCAAAATCAATCAATTTCAATTTCGGTCATTTTTGGGCAAAATACCAAGGCTATAGCCTTACTTTTTGGCAAAACGTGCCTCATTTTCATCACTTTTCAATGTGCAATCAAAATCAATCAATTTCAATTTCGGTCATTTTTGGGCAAAATACCAAGGCTATAGCCTTACTTTTTGGCCAAAATTGCCTCATTCTCATCACTTTTCAATGTGCAATCAAAATCAATCAATTTCAATTTCGGTCATTTTTGGGCAAAATACCAAGGCTATAGCCTTACTTTTTGGCCAAAATTACCTCATTTTCATCACTTTTCAATGTGCAATCAAAATCAATCAATTTCAATTTCGGTCATTTTTGGGCAAAATACCAAGGCTATAGCCTTACTTTTTGGCCAAAATTGCCTCATTTTCATCACTTTTCAATGTGCAATGAAAATCAATCAATTTCAATTTCGGTCCGTTTTGGGCAAAATACCAAGGCTATAGCCTTACTTTTTGGCCAAAATTGCCTCATTTTCATCACTTTTCAATGTGCAATCAAAATCAATCAATTTCAATTTCGGTCATTTTTGGGCAAAATCTCAAGGCTATAGCCTTACTTTTTGGCCAAAATTGCCTCATTTTGATCACTTTTCAATGTCCAATCAAAATCAATCAATTTCAATTTCGGTCATTTTTGGGCAAAATACCAAGGCTATAGCCTTACTTTTTGGCAAAACGTGCCTCATTTTCATCACTTTTCAATGTGCAATCAAAATCAATCAATTTCAATTTCGGTCATTTTTGGGCAAAATACCAAGGCTATAGCCTTACTTTTTGGCCAAAATTGCCTCATTCTCATCACTTTTCAATGTGCAATCAAAATCAATCAATTTCAATTTCGGTCATTTTTGGGCAAAATGCCAAGGCTATAGCCTTACTTTTTGGCCAAAATCGCCTCATTTTCATCACTTTTCAATGTGCAATCAAAATCAATCAATTTCAATTTCGGTCATTTTTGGGCAAAATACCAAGGCTATAGCCTTACTTTTTGGCAAAACGTGCCTCATTTTCATCACTTTTCAATGTGCAATCAAAATCAATCAATTTCAATTTCGGTCATTGTTGGGCAAAATCTCAAGGCTATAACCTTACTTTTTGGCCAAACTTGCCTCATTTTCATCACTTTTCAATGTGCAATCAAAATCAATCAATTTCAATTTCGGTCATTTGTGGGGAAAATACCAAGGCTATAGCCTTACTTTTTGGCCAAAACTGCCTCATTTTCATCACTTTTCAATGTGCAATCAAAATCAATCAATTTCAATTTCGGTCATTTTTGGGCAAAATACCAAGGCTATAGCCTTACTTTTTGGCCAAAATTGCCTCATTTTCATCACTTTTCAATGTGCAATCAAAATCAATCAATTTCAATTTCGGTCATTTTTGGGCAAAATACCAAGGCTATAGCCTTACTTTTTGGCCAAAATTGCCTCATTCTCATCACTTTTCAATGTGCAATCAAAATCAATCAATTTCAATTTCGGTCATTTTTGGGCAAAATACCAAGGCTATAGCCTTACTTTTTGGCCAAACTTGCCTCATTTGCATCACTTTTCAATGTGCAATCAAAATCAATCAATTTCAATTTCGGTCATTTTTGAGCAAAATGCAAAGCCTATAGCCTTACTTTTTGGCCAAAATTGCCTCATTTTCATCACTTTTCAATGTGCAATCAAAATCAATCAATTTCAATTTCGGTCATTTTTGGGCAAAATACCAAGGCTATAGCCTTACTTGTTGGCCAAACTTGCCTCATTTTCATCACTTTTCAATGTGCAATGAAAATCAATCAATTTCAATTTCGGTCATTTTTGGGCAAAATACCAAGGCTATAGCCTTACTTTTTGGCCAAACTTGCCTTATTCTCATCACTTTTCAATGTGCAATCAAAATCAATCAATGTCAAGTTCGGTCATTTTTGGGCAAAATACCAAGGCTATAGCCTTACTTTTTGGCCAAAAATGCCTACTTTTCATCACTCTTCAATTTGCAATCAAAATCAATCAATTTCAATTTCGGTCATTTTTGGGCAAAATACCAAGGCTATAGCCTTACTTTTTGGCCAAAATTGCCTCATTTTCATCACTTTTCAATGTGCAATCAAAATCAATCAATTTCAATTTCGGTCATTTTTGGGCAAAATCTCAAGGCTATAGCCTTACTTTTTGGCCAAACTTGCCTCATTTTCATCACTTTTCAATGTGCAATGAAAATCAATCAATTTCAATTTCGGTCATTTTTGGGCAAAATACCAAGGCTATAGCCTTACTTTTTGGCCAAAATTGCCTCAATTTCATCACTTTTCAATGTGCAATCAAAATCAATCAATTTCAATTTCGGTCATTTTTGGGCAAAATACCAAGGCTATAGCCTTACTTTTTGGCAAAACGTGCCTCATTTTCATCACTTTTCAATGTGCAATCAAAATCAATCAATTTCAATTTCGGTCATTTTTGGGCAAAATACCAAGGCTATAGCCTTACTTTTTGGCAAAACGTGCCTCATTTTCATCACTTTTCAATGTGCAATCAAAATCAATCAATTTCAATTTCGGTCATTGTTGGGCAAAATCTCAAGGCTATAACCTTACTTTTTGGCCAAACTTGCCTCATTTTCATCACTTTTCAATGTGCAATCAAAATCAATCAATTTCAATTTCGGTCATTTGTGGGGAAAATACCAAGGCTATAGCCTTACTTTTTGGCCAAAACTGCCTCATTTTCATCACTTTTCAATGTGCAATCAAAATCAATCAATTTCAATTTCGGTCATTTTTGGGCAAAATACCAAGGCTATAGCCTTACTTTTTGGCCAAAATTGCCTCATTTTCATCACTTTTCAATGTGCAATCAAAATCAATCAATTTCAATTTCGGTCATTTTTGGGCAAAATACCAAGGCTATAGCCTTACTTTTTGGCCAAAATTGGCTCATTTTCATCACTTTTCAATGTGCAATCAAAATCAATCAATGACAATTTCGGTCATTTTTGGGCAAAATATCAAGGCTATAGCCTTACTTTTTGGCCAAACTTGCCTCATTCGCATCACTTTTCAATGTGCAATCAAAATCAATCAATTTCAATTTCGGTCATTTTTGGGCAAAATACCAAGGCTATAGCCTTACTTTTTGGCCAAAATTGAATCATTTTCATTACTTTTCAATGTGCAATCAAAATCAATCAATTTCAATTTCGGTCATTTTTGGGCAAAATACCAAGGCTATAGCCTTACTGTTTGGCCAAAATTGCCTCATTTTCAGCACTTCTCAATGTGCAATCAAACTCAATCAATTTCAATTTCGGTCATTTTTGGGCAAAATACCAAGGCTATAGCTTTACTTTTTGGCCAAAATTGAATCATTTTCATTACTTTTCAATGTGCAATCAAAATCAATCAATTTCAATTTCGGTCATTTTTGGGCAAAATACCAAGGCTATAGCCTTACTTTTTGGCCAAACTTGCCTTATTCTCATCACTTTTCAATGTGCAATCAAAATCAATCAATTTCAAGTTCGGTCATTTTTGGGCAAAATACCAAGGCTATAGCCTTACTTTTTGGCCAAAAATGCCTACTTTTCATCACTTCTCAATTTGCAATCAAAATCAATCAATTTCAATGTCGGTCAATTTTGGGCAAAATACCAAGGCTATAGCCTTACTTTTTGGCAAAACGTGCCTCATTTTCATCACTTTTCAATGTGCAATCAAAATCAATCAATTTCAATTTCGGTCATTTTTGGGCAAAATACCAAGGCTATAGCCTTACTTTTTGGCCAAACTTGCCTTATTCTCATCACTTTTTAATGTGCAATCAAAATCAATCAATTTCAAGTTCGGTCATTTTTGGGCAAAATACCAAGGCTATAGTCTTACTTTTTGGCCAAAATTGCCTCATTTTCATCACTTTTCAATGTGCAATCAAAATCAATCAATTTCAATTTCGGTCATTTTTGGGCAAAATACCAAGGCTATAGCCTTACTTTTTGGCCAAAATTGCCTCATTTTCATCACTTTTCAATGTGCAATCAAAATCAATCAATGTCAATTTCGGTCATTTGTGGGCAAAATACCAAGGCTATAGCCTTACTTTTTGGCCAAAATTGAATCATTTTCATTACTTTTCAATGTGCAATCAACATCAATCAATTTCAATTTCGGTCATTTTTGGGCAAAATACCAAGGCTATAGCCTTACTTTTTGGCCAAACGTGCCTCATTTTCAGCACTTCTCAATGTGCAATCAAACTCAATCAATTTCAATTTCGGTCATTTTTGGGCAAAATACCAAGGCTATAGCTTTACTTTTTGGCCAAAATTGAATCATTTTCATTACTTTTCAATGTGCAATCAAAATCAATCAATTTCAATTTCGGTCATTTTTGGGCAAAATACCAAGGCTATAGCCTTACTTTTTGGCCAAACTTGCCTTATTCTCATCACTTTTCCATGTGCAATCAAAATCAATCAATTTCAAGTTCGGTCATTTTTGGGCAAAATACCAAGGCTATAGCCTTACTTTTTGGCCAAAAATGCCTACTTTTCATCACTTCTCAATTTGCAATCAAAATCAATCAATTTCAATGTCGGTCATTTTTGGGCAAAATACCAAGGCTATAGCCTTACTTTTTGGCAAAACGTGCCTCATTTTCATCACTTTTCAATGTGCAATCAAAATCAATCAATTTCAATTTCGGTCATTTTTGGGCAAAATACCAAGGCTATAGCCTTACTTTTTGGCACAACGTGCCTCATTTTCATCACTTTTCAATGTGCAATCAAAATCAATCAATTTCAATTTCGGTCATTTTTGGGCAAAATACCAAGGCTATAGCCTTACTTTTTGGCCAAAATTGCCTCATTCTCATCACTTTTCAATGTGCAATCAAAATCAATCAATTTCAATTTCGGTCATTTTTGGGCAAAATACCAAGGCTATAGCCTTACTTTTTGGCCAAAATTGAATCATTTTCATTACTTTTCAATGTGCAATCAACATCAATCAATTTCAATTTCGGTCATTTTTGGGCAAAATACCAAGGCTATAGCCTTACTTTTTGGCCAAAATTGCCTCATTTTCATCACTTTTCAATGTGCAATCAAAATCAATCAATTTCAATTTCGGTCATTTTTGGGCAAAATACCAAGGCTATAGCCTTACTGTTTGGCCAAAATTGCCTCATTTTCATCACTTTTCAATGTGCAATCAAAATCAATCAATTTCAATTTCGGTCATTTTTGGGCAAAATACCAAGGCTATAGCCTTACTTTTTGGCCAAAATTGCCTCATTCTCATCACTTTTCAATGTGCAATCAAAATCAATCAATTTCAATTTCGGTCATTTTCGGGCAAAATACCAAGGCTATAGCCTTACTTTTTGGCCAAAAATGCCTCATTTTCATCACTTTTCAATGTGCAATCAAAATCAATCAATTTCAATGTCGGTCATTTTTGGGCAAAATACCAAGGCTATAGCCTTACTTTTTGGCAAAACGTGCCTCATTTTCATCACTTTTCAATGTGCAATCAAAATCAATCAATTTCAATTTCGGTCATTTTTGGGCAAAATACCAAGGCTATAGCCTTACTTTTTGGCCAAAATTGCCTCATTTTCATCACTTTTCAATGTGCAATCAAAATCAATCAATGTCAATTTCGGTCATTTGTGGGCAAAATACCAAGGCTATAGCCTTACTTTTTGGCCAAAATTGAATCATTTTCATTACTTTTCAATGTGCAATCAACATCAATCAATTTCAATTTCGGTCATTTTTGGGCAAAATACCAAGGCTATAGCCTTACTTTTTGGCCAAACGTGCCTCATTTTCAGCACTTCTCAATGTGCAATCAAACTCAATCAATTTCAATTTCGGTCATTTTTGGGCAAAATACCAAGGCTATAGCTTTACTTTTTGGCCAAAATTGAATCATTTTCATTACTTTTCAATGTGCAATCAAAATCAATCAATTTCAATTTCGGTCATTTTTGGGCAAAATACCAAGGCTATAGCCTTACTTTTTGGCCAAACTTGCCTTATTCTCATCACTTTTCCATGTGCAATCAAAATCAATCAATTTCAAGTTCGGTCATTTTTGGGCAAAATACCAAGGCTATAGCCTTACTTTTTGGCCAAAAATGCCTACTTTTCATCACTTCTCAATTTGCAATCAAAATCAATCAATTTCAATGTCGGTCATTTTTGGGCAAAATACCAAGGCTATAGCCTTACTTTTTGGCAAAACGTGCCTCATTTTCATCACTTTTCAATGTGCAATCAAAATCAATCAATTTCAATTTCGGTCATTTTTGGGCAAAATACCAAGGCTATAGCCTTACTTTTTGGCACAACGTGCCTCATTTTCATCACTTTTCAATGTGCAATCAAAATCAATCAATTTCAATTTCGGTCATTTTTGGGCAAAATACCAAGGCTATAGCCTTACTTTTTGGCCAAAATTGCCTCATTCTCATCACTTTTCAATGTGCAATCAAAATCAATCAATTTCAATTTCGGTCATTTTTGGGCAAAATACCAAGGCTATAGCCTTACTTTTTGGCCAAAATTGAATCATTTTCATTACTTTTCAATGTGCAATCAACATCAATCAATTTCAATTTCGGTCATTTTTGGGCAAAATACCAAGGCTATAGCCTTACTTTTTGGCCAAAATTGCCTCATTTTCATCACTTTTCAATGTGCAATCAAAATCAATCAATTTCAATTTCGGTCATTTTTGGGCAAAATACCAAGGCTATAGCCTTACTGTTTGGCCAAAATTGCCTCATTTTCATCACTTTTCAATGTGCAATCAAAATCAATCAATTTCAATTTCGGTCATTTTTGGGCAAAATACCAAGGCTATAGCCTTACTTTTTGGCCAAAATTGCCTCATTCTCATCACTTTTCAATGTGCAATCAAAATCAATCAATTTCAATTTCGGTCATTTTCGGGCAAAATACCAAGGCTATAGCCTTACTTTTTGGCCAAAAATGCCTCATTTTCATCACTTTTCAATGTGCAATCAAAATCAATCAATTTCAATGTCGGTCATTTTTGGGCAAAATACCAAGGCTATAGCCTTACTTTTTGGCAAAACGTGCCTCATTTTCATCACTTTTCAATGTGCAATCAAAATCAATCAATTTCAATTTCCGTCATTTTTGGGCAAAATACCAAGGCTATAGCCTTACTTTTTGGCAAAACGTGCCTCATTTTCATCACTTTTCAATGTGCAATCAAAATCAATCAATTTCAAGTTCGGTCATTTTTGGGCAAAATACCAAGGCTATAGCCTTACTTTTTGGCCAAAAATGCCTACTTTTCATCACTTCTCAATTTGCAATCAAAATCAATCAATTTCAATGTCGGTCATTTTTGGGCAAAATACCAAGGCTATAGCCTTACTTTTTGGCAAAACGTGCCTCATTTTCATCACTTTTCAATGTGCAATCAAAATCAATCAATTTCAATTTCGGTCATTTTTGGGCAAAATACCAAGGCTATAGCCTTACTTTTTGGCACAACGTGCCTCATTTTCATCACTTTTCAATGTGCAATCAAAATCAATCAATTTCAATTTCGGTCATTTTTGGGCAAAATACCAAGGCTATAGCCTTACTTTTTGGCCAAAATTGCCTCATTCTCATCACTTTTCAATGTGCAATCAAAATCAATCAATTTCAATTTCGGTCATTTTTGGGCAAAATACCAAGGCTATAGCCTTACTTTTTGGCCAAAATTGAATCATTTTCATTACTTTTCAATGTGCAATCAACATCAATCAATTTCAATTTCGGTCATTTTTGGGCAAAATACCAAGGCTATAGCCTTACTTTTTGGCCAAAATTGCCTCATTTTCATCACTTTTCAATGTGCAATCAAAATCAATCAATTTCAATTTCGGTCATTTTTGGGCAAAATACCAAGGCTATAGCCTTACTGTTTGGCCAAAATTGCCTCATTTTCATCACTTTTCAATGTGCAATCAAAATCAATCAATTTCAATTTCGGTCATTTTTGGGCAAAATACCAAGGCTATAGCCTTACTTTTTGGCCAAAATTGCCTCATTCTCATCACTTTTCAATGTGCAATCAAAATCAATCAATTTCAATTTCGGTCATTTTCGGGCAAAATACCAAGGCTATAGCCTTACTTTTTGGCCAAAAATGCCTCATTTTCATCACTTTTCAATGTGCAATCAAAATCAATCAATTTCAATGTCGGTCATTTTTGGGCAAAATACCAAGGCTATAGCCTTACTTTTTGGCAAAACGTGCCTCATTTTCATCACTTTTCAATGTGCAATCAAAATCAATCAATTTCAATTTCGGTCATTTTTGGGCAAAATACCAAGGCTATAGCCTTACTTTTTGGCCAAAATTGCCTCATTTTCATCACTTTTCAATGTGCAATCAAAATCAATCAATGTCAATTTCGGTCATTTGTGGGCAAAATACCAAGGCTATAGCCTTACTTTTTGGCCAAAATTGAATCATTTTCATTACTTTTCAATGTGCAATCAACATCAATCAATTTCAATTTCGGTCATTTTTGGGCAAAATACCAAGGCTATAGCCTTACTTTTTGGCCAAACGTGCCTCATTTTCAGCACTTCTCAATGTGCAATCAAACTCAATCAATTTCAATTTCGGTCATTTTTGGGCAAAATACCAAGGCTATAGCTTTACTTTTTGGCCAAAATTGAATCATTTTCATTACTTTTCAATGTGCAATCAAAATCAATCAATTTCAATTTCGGTCATTTTTGGGCAAAATACCAAGGCTATAGCCTTACTTTTTGGCCAAACTTGCCTTATTCTCATCACTTTTCCATGTGCAATCAAAATCAATCAATTTCAAGTTCGGTCATTTTTGGGCAAAATACCAAGGCTATAGCCTTACTTTTTGGCCAAAAATGCCTACTTTTCATCACTTCTCAATTTGCAATCAAAATCAATCAATTTCAATGTCGGTCATTTTTGGGCAAAATACCAAGGCTATAGCCTTACTTTTTGGCAAAACGTGCCTCATTTTCATCACTTTTCAATGTGCAATCAAAATCAATCAATTTCAATTTCGGTCATTTTTGGGCAAAATACCAAGGCTATAGCCTTACTTTTTGGCACAACGTGCCTCATTTTCATCACTTTTCAATGTGCAATCAAAATCAATCAATTTCAATTTCGGTCATTTTTGGGCAAAATACCAAGGCTATAGCCTTACTTTTTGGCCAAAATTGCCTCATTCTCATCACTTTTCAATGTGCAATCAAAATCAATCAATTTCAATTTCGGTCATTTTTGGGCAAAATACCAAGGCTATAGCCTTACTTTTTGGCCAAAATTGAATCATTTTCATTACTTTTCAATGTGCAATCAACATCAATCAATTTCAATTTCGGTCATTTTTGGGCAAAATACCAAGGCTATAGCCTTACTTTTTGGCCAAAATTGCCTCATTTTCATCACTTTTCAATGTGCAATCAAAATCAATCAATTTCAATTTCGGTCATTTTTGGGCAAAATACCAAGGCTATAGCCTTACTGTTTGGCCAAAATTGCCTCATTTTCATCACTTTTCAATGTGCAATCAAAATCAATCAATTTCAATTTCGGTCATTTTTGGGCAAAATACCAAGGCTATAGCCTTACTTTTTGGCCAAAATTGCCTCATTCTCATCACTTTTCAATGTGCAATCAAAATCAATCAATTTCAATTTCGGTCATTTTCGGGCAAAATACCAAGGCTATAGCCTTACTTTTTGGCCAAAAATGCCTCATTTTCATCACTTTTCAATGTGCAATCAAAATCAATCAATTTCAATGTCGGTCATTTTTGGGCAAAATACCAAGGCTATAGCCTTACTTTTTGGCAAAACGTGCCTCATTTTCATCACTTTTCAATGTGCAATCAAAATCAATCAATTTCAATTTCCGTCATTTTTGGGCAAAATACCAAGGCTATAGCCTTACTTTTTGGCAAAACGTGCCTCATTTTCATCACTTTTCAATGTGCAATCAAAATCAATCAATTTCAAGTTCGGTCATTTTTGGGCAAAATACCAAGGCTATAGCCTTACTTTTTGGCCAAAAATGCCTACTTTTCATCACTTCTCAATTTGCAATCAAAATCAATCAATTTCAATGTCGGTCATTTTTGGGCAAAATACCAAGGCTATAGCCTTACTTTTTGGCAAAACGTGCCTCATTTTCATCACTTTTCAATGTGCAATCAAAATCAATCAATTTCAATTTCGGTCATTTTTGGGCAAAATACCAAGGCTATAGCCTTACTTTTTGGCACAACGTGCCTCATTTTCATCACTTTTCAATGTGCAATCAAAATCAATCAATTTCAATTTCGGTCATTTTTGGGCAAAATACCAAGGCTATAGCCTTACTTTTTGGCCAAAATTGCCTCATTCTCATCACTTTTCAATGTGCAATCAAAATCAATCAATTTCAATTTCGGTCATTTTTGGGCAAAATACCAAGGCTATAGCCTTACTTTTTGGCCAAAATTGAATCATTTTCATTACTTTTCAATGTGCAATCAACATCAATCAATTTCAATTTCGGTCATTTTTGGGCAAAATACCAAGGCTATAGCCTTACTTTTTGGCCAAAATTGCCTCATTTTCATCACTTTTCAATGTGCAATCAAAATCAATCAATTTCAATTTCGGTCATTTTTGGGCAAAATACCAAGGCTATAGCCTTACTGTTTGGCCAAAATTGCCTCATTTTCATCACTTTTCAATGTGCAATCAAAATCAATCAATTTCAATTTCGGTCATTTTTGGGCAAAATACCAAGGCTATAGCCTTACTTTTTGGCCAAAATTGCCTCATTCTCATCACTTTTCAATGTGCAATCAAAATCAATCAATTTCAATTTCGGTCATTTTCGGGCAAAATACCAAGGCTATAGCCTTACTTTTTGGCCAAAAATGCCTCATTTTCATCACTTTTCAATGTGCAATCAAAATCAATCAATTTCAATGTCGGTCATTTTTGGGCAAAATACCAAGGCTATAGCCTTACTTTTTGGCAAAACGTGCCTCATTTTCATCACTTTTCAATGTGCAATCAAAATCAATCAATTTCAATTTCCGTCATTTTTGGGCAAAATACCAAGGCTATAGCCTTACTTTTTGGCAAAACGTGCCTCATTTTCATCACTTTTCAATGTGCAATCAAAATCAATCAATTTCAATTTCGGTCATTTTTGGGCAAAATACCAAGGCTATAGCCTTACTGTTTTGCCAAAATTGCCTCATTTTCATCACTTTTCAATGTGCAATCAAAATCAATCAATTTCAATTTCGGTCATTTTTGGGCAAAATACCAAGGCTATAGCCTTATTGTTTGGCCAAAATTGCCTCATTTTCATCACTTTTCAATGTGCAATCAAAATCAATCAATTTCAATTTCGGTCATTTTCGGGCAAAATACCAAGGCAATAGCCTTACTTTTTGGCCAAAATTGCCTCATTTTCATCACTTTTCAATGTGCAATCAAAATCAATCAATTTCAATTTCGGTCATTTTTGGGCAAAATACCAAGGCTATAGCCTTACTTTTTGGCCAAAATTGCCTCATTTTCATCACTTTTCAATGTGCAATCAAAATCAATCAATTTCAATTTCGGTCATTTTCGGGCAAAATACCAAGGCAATAGCCTTACTTTTTGGCCAAAATTGCCTCATTTTCATCACTTTTCAATGTGCAATCAAAATCAATCGATTTCAATTTCCGTCATTTTTGGGCAAAATACCAAGGCTATAGCCTTACTTTTTGGCCAAAATTGCCTTATTCTCATCACTTTTCAATGTGCAATCAAAATCAATCAATTTCAATTTCGGTCATTTTTGGGCAAAATGCCAAGGCTATAGCCTTACTTTTTGGCCAAAATTGCCTCATTTTCATCACTTTTCAATGTGCAATCAAACATTAATCAATGTCAATTTCGGTCAGTTTTGGGCAAAATACCAAGGCTATAGTCTTACTTTTTGGCCAAAATTGCCTCATTCTCATCACTTTTCAATGTGCAATCAAAATCAATCAATTTCAATTTCGGTCATTTTTGGGCAAAATCTCAAGGCTATAGCCTTACTTTTTGGGCAAAATTGCCTCATTCTCATCACTTTTCAATGTGCAATCAAAATCAATCAATTTCAATTTCGGTCATTTTTGGGCAAAATACCAAGGCTATAGCCTTACTTTTTGGCCAAAATTGCCTCATTCTCATCACTTTTCAATGTGCAATCAAAATCAATCAATTTCAATTTCGGTCAGTTTTGGGCAAAATACCAAGGCTATAGCCTTACTTTTTGGCCAAAATTGCCTCATTTTCATCACTTTTCAATGTGCAATCAAAATCAATCAATTTCAATTTCGGTCATTTTCGGGCAAAATACCAAGGCAATAGCCTTACTTTTTGGCCAAAATTGCCTCATTTTCATCACTTTTCAATGTGCAATCAAAATCAATCGATTTCAATTTCCGTCATTTTTGGGCAAAATACCAAGGCTATAGCCTTACTTTTTGGCCAAAATTGCCTTATTCTCATCACTTTTCAATGTGCAATCAAAATCAATCAATTTCAATTTCGGTCATGTTTGGGCAAAATGCCAAGGCTATAGCCTTACTTTTTGGCCAAAATTGCCTCATTTTCATCACTTTTCAATGTGCAATCAAACATTAATCAATGTCAATTTCGGTCAGTTTTGGGCAAAATACCAAGGCTATAGTCTTACTTTTTGGCCAAAATTGCCTCATTCTCATCACTTTTCAATGTGCAATCAAAATCAATCAATTTCAATTTCGGTCATTTTTGGGCAAAATACCAAGGCTATAGCCTTACTTGTTGGCCAAACTTGCCTCATTTTCATCACTTTTCAATGTGCAATCAAAATCAATCAATTTCAATTTCGGTCATTTTTGGGCAAAATACCAAGGCTATAGCCTTACTTTTTGGCCAAAATTGCCTCATTCTCATCACTTTTCAATGTGCAATCAAAATCAATCAATTTCAATTTCGGTCATTTTTGGGCAAAATACCAAGGCTATAGCCTTACTTTTTGGCCAAAATTGCCTCATTTTCATCACTTTTCAATGTGCAATCAAAATCAATCAATTTCAATTTCGGTCATTTTTGGGCAAA
Source organism: Mastigias papua (assembly GCA_964019165.1). Classification (NCBI taxonomy): domain Eukaryota; kingdom Metazoa; phylum Cnidaria; class Scyphozoa; order Rhizostomeae; family Mastigiidae; genus Mastigias; species Mastigias papua. The sequence continues at coordinate 3,270,653 of OZ025278.1, read as the reverse complement.
ATACCAAGGCTATAGCCTTACTTTTTGGCCAAAATTGCCTCATTTTCATCACTTTTCAATGTGCAATCAAAATCAATCAATGTCAATTTCGGTCATTTTTGGGCAAAATACCAAGGCTATAGTCTTACTTGTTGGTCAAAATTGCCTCATTTTCATCACTTTTCAATGTGCAATCAAAATCAATCAATTTCAATTTCGGTCATTTTTGGGCAAAATACCAAGGCTATAGCCTTACTGTTTGGCCAAAATTGCCTCATTTTCATCACTTTTCAATGTGCAATCAAAATCAATCAATTTCAATTTCGGTCATTTTTGGGCAAAATGCCAAGGCTATAGCCTTACTTTTTGGCCAAAATTGCCTCATTTTCATCACTTTTCAATGTGCAATCAAACATTAATCAATGTCAATTTCGGTCAGTTTTGGGCAAAATACCAAGGCTATAGTCTTACTTTTTGGCCAAAATTGCCTCATTTTCATCACTTTTCAATGTGCAATCAAAATCAATCAATTTCAATTTCGGTCATTTTTGGGCAAAATACCAAGGCTATAGCCTTACTGTTTGGCCAAAATTGCCTCATTTTCATCACTTTTCAATGTGCAATCAAAATCAATCAATTTCAATTTCGGTCATTTTTGGGCAAAATACCAAGGCTATAGCCTTACTTTTTGGCCAAAATTGCCTCATTCTCATCACTTTTCAATGTGCAATCAAAATCAATCAATTTCAATTTCGGTCATTTTTGGGCAAAATACCAAGGCTATAGCCTTACTTTTTGGCCAAAATTGCCTCATTTTCATCACTTTTCAATGTGCAATCAAAATCAATCAATTTCAATTTCGGTCATTTTTGGGCAAAATACCAAGGCTATAGCCTTACTTTTTGGCCAAAATTGCCTCATTTTCATCACTTTTCAATGTGCAATCAAAATCAATCAATGTCAATTTCGGTCATTTTTGGGCAAAATACCAAGGCTATAGTCTTACTTGTTGGTCAAAATTGCCTCATTTTCATCACTTTTCAATGTGCAATCAAAATCAATCAATTTCAATTTCGGTCATTTTTGGGCAAAATACCAAGGCTATAGCCTTACTGTTTGGCCAAAATTGCCTCATTTTCATCACTTTTCAATGTGCAATCAAAATCAATCAATTTCAATTTCGGTCATTTTTGGGCAAAATGCCAAGGCTATAGCCTTACTTTTTGGCCAAAATTGCCTCATTTTCATCACTTTTCAATGTGCAATCAAACATTAATCAATGTCAATTTCGGTCAGTTTTGGGCAAAATACCAAGGCTATAGTCTTACTTTTTGGCCAAAATTGCCTCATTCTCATCACTTTTCAATGTGCAATCAAAATCAATCAATTTCAATTTCGGTCATTTTTGGGCAAAATCTCAAGGCTATAGCCTTACTTTTTGGGCAAAATTGCCTCATTCTCATCACTTTTCAATGTGCAATCAAAATCAATCAATTTCAATTTCGGTCATTTTTGGGCAAAATACCAAGGCTATAGCCTTACTTTTTGGCCAAAATTGCCTCATTCTCATCACTTTTCAATGTGCAATCAAAATCAATCAATTTCAATTTCGGTCATTTTTGGGCAAAATACCAAGGCTATAGCCTTACTTTTTGGCCAAAATTGCCTCATTTTCATCACTTTTCAATGTGCAATTAAAATCAATCAATTTCAATTTCGGTCATTTTTGGGCAAAATACCAAGGCTATAGCCTTACTTTTTGGCCACACTTGCCTCATTCTCATCACTTTTCAATGTGCAATCAAAATCAATCAATTTCAATTTCGGTCATTTTTGGGCAAAATACCAAGGCTATAGCCTTACTTTTTGGCCAAAATTGCCTCATTTTCATCACTTTTCAATGTGCAATCAAAATCAATCAATTTCAATTTCGGTCATTTTTGGGCAAAATACCAAGGCTATAGCCTTACTTTTTGGCAAAACGTGCCTCATTTTCATCACTTTTCAATGTGCAATCAAAATCAATCAATTTCAATTTCGGTCATTTTTGGGCAAAATACCAAGGCTATAGCCTTACTGTTTGGCCAAAATTGCCTCATTTTCATCACTTTTCAATGTGCAATCAAAATCAATCAATTTCAATGTCGGTCATTTTTGGGCAAAATACCAAGGCTATAGCCTTACTGTTTGGCCAAAATTGCCTCATTTTCATCACTTTTCAATGTGCAATCAAAATCAATCAATTTCAATTTCGGTCATTTTTGGGCAAAATACCAAATCTATAGCCTTACTTTTTGCCCAAACGTGCCTCATTTTCAGCACTTTTCAATGTGCAATCAAAATCAATCAATGTCAATGTCGGTCATTTCTGGGCAAAATACCAAGGCTATAGCCTTACGTTTTGGCCACAATTGCCTCATTTTCATCACTTTTCAATGTGCAATCAAAATCAATCAATTTCAATTTCGGTCATTTTTGGGCAAAATATCAAGGCTATAGCCTTACTTGTTGGCCAAACTTGCCTCATTTTCATCACTTTTCAATGTGCAATGAAAATCAATCAATTTCAATGTCGGTCAAGTTTGGGCAAAATACCAAGGCTATAGCCTTACTTTTTGGCCAAAATTGCCTCATTTTCATCACCTTTCAATGTTCACTCAAAATCAATCAATTTCAATTTCGGTCATGTTTGGGCAAAATACCAAGGCTATAGCCTTACTTTTTGGCCAAAATTGCCTCATTCTCATCACTTTTCAATGTGCAATCAAAATCAATCAATTTCACGTTCGGTCATTTTTGGGCAAAATACCAAGGCTATAGTCTTACTTTTTGGCCAAAAATGCCTCATTTTCATCACTTTTCAATGTGCAATCAAAATCAATCAATTTCAATTTCGGTCATTTTTGAGCAAAATGCAAAGCCTATAGCCTTACTTTTTAGCCAAAATTGCCTCATTTTCATCACTTTTCAATGTGCAATCAAAATCAATCAATTTCAATTTCGGTCATTTTTGGGCAAAATACCAAGGCTATAGCCTTACTTTTTGGCCAAAATTGCCTCATTTTCATCACTTTTCAATGTGCAATCAAAAATTAATCAATGTCAATTTCGGTCAGTTTTGGGCAAAATACCAAGGCTATAGTCTTACTTTTTGGCCAAAATTGCCTCATTTTCAGCACTTTTCAATGTGCAATCAAAATCAATCAATGTCAATGTCGGTCATTTCTGGGCAAAATGCCAAGGCTATAGCCTTACTTTTTGGCCAAAATTGCATCATTTTCATCACTTTTCAATGTGCAATTAAAATCAATCAATTTCAATTTCGGTCATTTTTGGGCAAAATACCAAGGCTATAGCCTTACTTTTTGGCCAAAATTGCCTCATTTTCATCACTTTTCAATGTGCAATCAAAATCAATCAATTTCAATTTCGGTCATTTTTGGGCAAAATACCAAGGCTATAGCCTTACTTTTTGGCCAAAATTGCCTCATTTTCATCACTTTTCAATGTGCAATCAAAATCAATCAATTTCAATTTCGGTCATTTTTGGGCAAAATACCAAGGCTATAGCCTTACTTTTTGGCCAAAATTGCCTCATTTTCATCACTTTTCAATGTGCAATCAAAATCAATCAATTTCAATTTCGGTCATTTTTGGGCAAAATACCAAGGCTATAGCCTTACTTTTTGGCAAAACGTGCCTCATTTTCATCACTTTTCAATGTGCAATCAAAATCAATCAATTTCAATTTCGGTCATTTTTGGGCAAAATACCAAGGCTATAGCCTTACTGTTTGGCCAAAATTGCCTCATTTTCATCACTTTTCAATGTGCAATCAAAATCAATCAATTTCAATGTCGGTCATTTTTGGGCAAAATACCAAGGCTATAGCCTTACTGTTTGGCCAAAATTGCCTCATTTTCATCACTTTTCAATGTGCAATCAAAATCAATCAATTTCACGTTCGGTCATTTTTGGGCAAAATACCAAGGCTATAGTCTTACTTTTTGGCCAAAATTGCCTCATTTTCATCACTTTTCAATGTGCAATCAAAATCAATCAATTTCACGTTCGGTCATTTTTGGGCAAAATACCAAGGCTATAGTCTTACTTTTTGGCCAAAAATGCCTCATTTTCATCACTTTTCAATGTGCAATCAAAATCAATCAATTTCAATTTCGGTCATTTTTGAGCAAAATGCAAAGCCTATAGCCTTACTTTTTAGCCAAAATTGCCTCATTTTCATCACTTTTCAATGTGCAATCAAAATCAATCAATTTCAATTTCGGTCATTTTTGGGCAAAATACCAAGGCTATAGCCTTACTTTTTGGCAAAACGTGCCTCATTTTCATCACTTTTCAATGTGCAATCAAAATCAATCAATTTCAATTTCGGTCATTTTTGGGCAAAATACCAAGGCTATAGCCTTACTTTTTGGCCAAAATTGCCTCATTTTCATCACTTTTCAATGTGCAATCAAAATCAATCAATTTCAATTTCGGTCATTTTTGGGCAAAATACCAAGGCTATAGCCTTACTTTTTGGCCAAAATTGCCTCATTTTCATCACTTTTCAATGTGCAATCAAAATCAATCAATTTCAATTTCGGTCATTTTTGGGCAAAATACCAAGGCTATAGCCTTACTTTTTGGCCAAACTTGCCTCATTTTCATCACTTTTCAATGTGCAATCAAAATCAATCAATTTCAATTTCGGTCATTTTTGGGCAAAATACCAAGGCTATAGCCTTACTTTTTGGCCAAAATTGCCTCATTTTCATCACTTTTCAATGTGCAATCAAAAATTAATCAATGTCAATTTCGGTCAGTTTTGGGCAAAATACCAAGGCTATAGTCTTACTTTTTGGCCAAAATTGCCTCATTTTCAGCACTTTTCAATGTGCAATCAAAATCAATCAATGTCAATGTCGGTCATTTCTGGGCAAAATGCCAAGGCTATAGCCTTACTTTTTGGCCAAAATTGCCTCATTTTCATCACTTTTCAATGTGCAATCAAACATTAATCAATTTCAATTTCGGTCATTTTTGAGCAACATGCAAAGCCTATAGCCTTACTTTTTGTCCAAAATTGCCTCATTTTCATCACTTTTCAATGTGCAATCAAAATCAATCAATTTCAATTTCGGTCATTTTTGGGCAAAATACCAAGGCTATAGCCTTACTTTTTGGCCAAAATTGCCTCATTTTCATCACTTTTCAATGTGCAATCAACATCAATCAATTTCAATTTCGGTCATTTTTGGGCAAAATACCAAGGCTATAGCCTTACTTTTTGTCCAAACGTGCCTCATTTTCAGCACTTTTCAATGTGCAATCAAAATCAATCAATGTCAATGTCGGTCATTTTTGGGCAAAATACCAAGGCTATAGCCTTACGTTTTGGCACAATTGCCTCATTTTCATCACTTTTCAATGTGCAATCAAAATCAATCAATTTCAATTTCGGTCATTTTTGGGCAAAATATCAAGGCTATAGCCTTACTTTTTGGCCAAACTTGCCTCATTTTCATCACTTTTCAATGTGCAATCAAAATCAATCAATTTCAATTTCGGTCATTTTTGGGCAAAATACCAAGGCTATAGCCTTACTTTTTGGCAAAACGTGCCTCATTTTCATCACTTTTCAATGTGCAATCAAAATCAATCAATTTCAATTTCGGTCATTTTTGGGCAAAATACCAAGGCTATAGCCTTACTGTTTGGCCAAAATTGCCTCATTTTCATCATTTTTCAATGTGCAATCAAAATCAATCAATTTCAATGTCGGTCATTTTGGGCAAAATACCAAGGCTATAGCCTTACTTTTTGGCCAAAATTGCCTCATTTTCATCACTTTTCAATGTGCAATCAAAATCAATCAATTTCAATTTCGGTCATTTTTGGGCAAAATACCAAGGCTATAGCCTTACTGTTTGGCCAAAATTGCCTCATTTTCATCACTTTTCAATGTGCAATCAAAATCAATCAATTTCAATTTCGGTCATTTTTGGGCAAAATACCAAGGCTATAGCCTTACTTTTTGGCAAAACGTGTCTCATTTTCATCACTTTTCAATGTGCAATCAAAATCAATCAATTTCAATTTCGGTCATTTCTGGGCAAAATACCAAGGCTATAGCCTTACTTTTTGGAAAACTTGCCTCATTTTCATCACTTTTCGATGTGCAATCAAAATCAATCAATTTCAATGTCGGTCATTTTTGGGCAAAATACCAAGGCTATAGCCGTATTTTTTGGCCAAAATTGCCTCATTTTCATCACTTTTCAATGTGCAATCAAAATCAATCAATTTCAATTTCGGTCATTTTTGGGCAAAATACCAAGGCTATAGCCTTACTGTTTGGCCAAAATTACCTCATTTTCATCACTTTTCAATGTGCAATCAAAATCAATCAATTTCAATTTCGGTCATTTTTGGGCAAAATACCAAATCTATAGCCTTACTTTTTGCCCAAACGTGCCTCATTTTCAGCACTTTTCAATGTGCAATCAAAATCAATCAATGTCAATGTCGGTCATTTCTGGGCAAAATACCAAGGCTATAGCCTTACGTTTTGGCCACAATTGCCTCATTTTCATCACTTTTCAATGTGCAATCAAAATCAATCAATTTCAATTTCGGTCATTTTTGGGCAAAATATCAAGGCTATAGCCTTACTTGTTGGCCAAACTTGCCTCATTTTCATCACTTTTCAATGTGCAATGAAAATCAATCAATTTCAATGTCGGTCAAGTTTGGGCAAAATACCAAGGCTATAGCCTTACTTTTTGGCCAAAATTGCCTCATTTTCATCACTTTTCAATGTGCAATCAAAATCAATCAATTTCAATTTCGGTCATTTTTGAGCAAAATGCAAAGCCTATAGCCTTACTTTTTAGCCAAAATTGCCTCATTTTCATCACTTTTCAATGTGCAATCAAAATCAATCAATTTCAATTTCGGTCATTTTTGGGCAAAATACCAAGGCTATAGCCTTACTTTTTGGCCAAAATTGCCTCATTCTCATCACTTTTCAATGTGCAATCAAAAATTAATCAATGTCAATTTCGGTCAGTTTTGGGCAAAATACCAAGGCTATAGTCTTACTTTTTGGCCAAAATTGCCTCATTTTCAGCACTTTTCAATGTGCAATCAAATCAATCAATGTCAATGTCGGTCATTTCTGGGCAAAATACCAAGGCTATAGCCTTACGTTTTGGCCACAATTGCCTCATTTTCATCACTTTTCAATGTGCAATCAAAATCAATCAATTTCAATTTCGGTCATTTTTGGGCAAAATATCAAGGCTATAGCCTTACTTGTTGGCCAAACTTGCCTCATTTTCATCACTTTTCAATGTGCAATGAAAATCAATCAATTTCAATGTCGGTCAAGTTTGGGCAAAATACCAAGGCTATAGCCTTACTTTTTGGCCAAAATTGCCTCATTTTCATCACTTTTCAATGTGCAATCAAAATCAATCAATTTCAATTTCGGTCATTTTTGAGCAAAATGCAAAGCCTATAGCCTTACTTTTAGCCAAAATTGCCTCATTTTCATCACTTTTCAATGTGCAATCAAAATCAATCAATTTCAATTTCGGTCATTTTTGGGCAAAATACCAAGGCTATAGCCTTACTTTTTGGCCAAATTGCCTCATTCTCATCACTTTTCAATGTGCAATCAAAAATTAATCAATGTCAATTTCGGTCAGTTTTGGGCAAAATACCAAGGCTATAGTCTTACTTTTTGGCCAAAATTGCCTCATTTTCAGCACTTTTCAATGTGCAATCAAAATCAATCAATGTCAATGTCGGTCATTTCTGGGCAAAATGCCACGGCTATAGCCTTACTTTTTGGCCAAAATTGCCTCATTTTCATCACTTTTCAATGTGCAATCAAACATTAATCAATTTCAATTTCGGTCATTTTTGAGCAAAATGCAAAGCCTATAGCCTTACTTTTTGTCCAAAATTGCCTCATTTTCATCACTTTTCAATGTGCAATCAAAATCAATCAATTTCAATTTCGGTCATTTTTGGGCAAAATACCAAGGCTATAGCCTTACTTTTTGGCCAAAATTGCCTCATTTTCATCACTTTTCAATGTGCAATCAAAATCAATCAATTTCAATTTCGGTCATTTTTGGGCAAAATACCAAGGCTATAGCCTTACTTGTTGGCCAAACTTGCCTCATTTTCATCACTTTTCAATGTGCAATCAAAATCAATCAATTTCAATTTCGGTCATTTTTGGGCAAAATACCAAGGCTATAGCCTTACTTTTTGGCCAAAATTGCCTCATTTTCATCACTTTTCAATGTGCAATCAAAAATTAATCAATGTCAATTTCGGTCAGTTTTGGGCAAAATACCAAGGCTATAGTCTTACTTTTTGGCCAAAATTGCCTCATTTTCAGCACTTTTCAATGTGCAATCAAAATCAATCAATGTCAATGTCGGTCATTTCTGGGCAAAATGCCAAGGCTATAGCCTTACTTTTTGGCCAAAATTGCCTCATTTTCATCACTTTTCAATGTGCAATCAAACATTAATCAATTTCAATTTCGGTCATTTTTGAGCAACATGCAAAGCCTATAGCCTTACTTTTTGTCCAAAATTGCCTCATTTTCATCACTTTTCAATGTGCAATCAAAATCAATCAATTTCAATTTCGGTCATTTTTGGGCAAAATACCAAGGCTATAGCCTTACTTTTTGGCCAAAATTGCCTCATTTTCATCACTTTTCAATGTGCAATCAACATCAATCAATTTCAATTTCGGTCATTTTTGGGCAAAATACCAAGGCTATAGCCTTACTTTTTTGTCCAAACGTGCCTCATTTTCAGCACTTTTCAATGTGCAATCAAAATCAATCAATGTCAATGTCGGTCATTTTTGGGCAAAATACCAAGGCTATAGCCTTACGTTTTGGCCACAATTGCCTCATTTTCATCACTTTTCAATGTGCAATCAAAATCAATCAATTCAATTTCGGTCATTTTTGGGCAAAATATCAAGGCTATAGCCTTACTTTTTGGCCAAACTTGCCTCATTTTCATCACTTTTCAATGTGCAATCAAAATCAATCAATTTCAATGTCGGTCAATTTTGGGCAAAATACCAAGGCTATAGCCTTACTTTTTGGCAAAACGTGCCTCATTTTCATCACTTTTCAATGTGCAATCAAAATCAATCAATTTCAATTTCGGTCATTTTTGGGCAAAATACCAAGGCTATAGCCTTACTGTTTGGCCAAAATTGCCTCATTTTCATCATTTTTCAATGTGCAATCAAAATCAATCAATTTCAATGTCGGTCAGTTTTGGGCAAAATACCAAGGCTATAGTCTTACTTTTTGGCCAAAATTGCCTCATTTTCAGCACTTTTCAATGTGCAATCAAAATCAATCAATGTCAATGTCGGTCATTTCTGGGCAAAATACCAAGGCTATAGCCTTACGTTTTGGCCACAATTGCCTCATTTTCATCACTTTTCAATGTGCAATCAAAATCAATCAATTTCAATTTCGGTCATTTTTGGGCAAAATATCAAGGCTATAGCCTTACTTGTTGGCCAAACTTGCCTCATTTTCATCACTTTTCAATGTGCAATGAAAATCAATCAATTTCAATGTCGGTCAAGTTTGGGCAAAATACCAAGGCTATAGCCTTACTTTTTGGCCAAAATTGCCTCATTTTCATCACTTTTCAATGTGCAATCAAAATCAATCAATTTCAATTTCGGTCATTTTTGAGCAAAATGCAAAGCCTATAGCCTTACTTTTTAGCCAAAATTGCCTCATTTTCATCACTTTTCAATGTGCAATCAAAATCAATCAATTTCAATTTCGGTCATTTTTGGGCAAAATACCAAGGCTATAGCCTTACTTTTTGGCCAAAATTGCCTCATTCTCATCACTTTTCAATGTGCAATCAAAAATTAATCAATGTCAATTTCGGTCAGTTTTGGGCAAAATACCAAGGCTATAGTCTTACTTTTTGGCCAAAATTGCCTCATTTTCAGCACTTTTCAATGTGCAATCAAAATCAATCAATGTCAATGTCGGTCATTTCTGGGCAAAATGCCACGGCTATAGCCTTACTTTTTGGCCAAAATTGCCTCATTTTCATCACTTTTCAATGTGCAATCAAACATTAATCAATTTCAATTTCGGTCATTTTTGAGCAAAATGCAAAGCCTATAGCCTTACTTTTTGTCCAAAATTGCCTCATTTTCATCACTTTTCAATGTGCAATCAAAATCAATCAATTTCAATTTCGGTCATTTTTGGGCAAAATACCAAGGCTATAGCCTTACTTTTTGGCCAAAATTGCCTCATTTTCATCACTTTTCAATGTGCAATCAAAATCAATCAATTTCAATTTCGGTCATTTTTGGGCAAAATACCAAGGCTATAGCCTTACTTGTTGGCCAAACTTGCCTCATTTTCATCACTTTTCAATGTGCAATCAAAATCAATCAATTTCAATTTCGGTCATTTTTGGGCAAAATACCAAGGCTATAGCCTTACTTTTTGGCCAAAATTGCCTCATTTTCATCACTTTTCAATGTGCAATCAAAAATTAATCAATGTCAATTTCGGTCAGTTTTGGGCAAAATACCAAGGCTATAGTCTTACTTTTTGGCCAAAATTGCCTCATTTTCAGCACTTTTCAATGTGCAATCAAAATCAATCAATGTCAATGTCGGTCATTTCTGGGCAAAATGCCAAGGCTATAGCCTTACTTTTTGGCCAAAATTGCCTCATTTTCATCACTTTTCAATGTGCAATCAAACATTAATCAATTTCAATTTCGGTCATTTTTGAGCAACATGCAAAGCCTATAGCCTTACTTTTTGTCCAAAATTGCCTCATTTTCATCACTTTTCAATGTGCAATCAAAATCAATCAATTTCAATTTCGGTCATTTTTGGGCAAAATACCAAGGCTATAGCCTTACTTTTTGGCCAAAATTGCCTCATTTTCATCACTTTTCAATGTGCAATCAACATCAATCAATTTCAATTTCGGTCATTTTTGGGCAAAATACCAAGGCTATAGCCTTACTTTTTGTCCAAACGTGCCTCATTTTCAGCACTTTTCAATGTGCAATCAAAATCAATCAATGTCAATGTCGGTCATTTTTGGGCAAAATACCAAGGCTATAGCCTTACGTTTTGGCCACAATTGCCTCATTTTCATCACTTTTCAATGTGCAATCAAAATCAATCAATTTCAATTTCGGTCATTTTTGGGCAAAATATCAAGGCTATAGCCTTACTTTTTGGCCAAACTTGCCTCATTTTCATCACTTTTCAATGTGCAATCAAAATCAATCAATTTCAATGTCGGTCAATTTTGGGCAAAATACCAAGGCTATAGCCTTACTTTTTGGCAAAACGTGCCTCATTTTCATCACTTTTCAATGTGCAATCAAAATCAATCAATTTCAATTTCGGTCATTTTTGGGCAAAATACCAAGGCTATAGCCTTACTGTTTGGCCAAAATTGCCTCATTTTCATCATTTTTCAATGTGCAATCAAAATCAATCAATTTCAATGTCGGTCATTTTTGGGCAAAATACCAAGGCTATAGCCTTACTTTTTGGCCAAAATTGCCTCATTTTCATCACTTTTCAATGTGCAATCAAAATCAATCAATTTCAATTTCGGTCATTTTTGGGCAAAATACCAAGGCTATAGCCTTACTGTTTGGCCAAAATTGCCTCATTTTCATCACTTTTCAATGTGCAATCAAAATCAATCAATTTCAATTTCGGTCATTTTTGGGCAAAATACCAAGGCTATAGCCTTACTTTTTGGCAAAACGTGTCTCATTTTCATCACTTTTCAATGTGCAATCAAAATCAATCAATTTCAATTTCGGTCATTTCTGGGCAAAATACCAAGGCTATAGCCTTACTTTTTGGAAAACTTGCCTCATTTTCATCACTTTTCAATGTGCAATCAAAATCAATCAATTTCAATGTCGGTCATTTTTGGGCAAAATACCAAGGCTATAGCCTTACTTTTTGGCCAAAATTGCCTCATTTTCATCACTTTTCAATGTGCAATCAAAATCAATCAATTTCAATTTCGGTCATTTTTGGGCAAAATACCAAGGCTATAGCCTTACTGTTTGGCCAAAATTACCTCATTTTCATCACTTTTCAATGTGCAATCAAAATCAATCAATTTCAATTTCGGTCATTTTTGGGCAAAATACCAAATCTATAGCCTTACTTTTTGCCCAAACGTGCCTCATTTTCAGCACTTTTCAATGTGCAATCAAAATCAATCAATGTCAATGTCGGTCATTTCTGGGCAAAATACCAAGGCTATAGCCTTACGTTTTGGCCACAATTGCCTCATTTTCATCACTTTTCAATGTGCAATCAAAATCAATCAATTTCAATTTCGGTCATTTTTGGGCAAAATATCAAGGCTATAGCCTTACTTGTTGGCCAAACTTGCCTCATTTTCATCACTTTTCAATGTGCAATGACAATCAATCAATTTCAATGTCGGTCAAGTTTGGGCAAAATACCAAGGCTATAGCCTTACTTTTTGGCCAAAATTGCCTCATTTTCATCACTTTTCAATGTGCAATCAAAATCAATCAATTTCAATTTCGGTCATTTTTGAGCAAAATGCAAAGCCTATAGCCTTACTTTTTAGCCAAAATTGCCTCATTTTCATCACTTTTCAATGTGCAATCAAAATCAATCAATTTCAATTTCGGTCATTTTTGGGCAAAATACCAAGGCTATAGCCTTACTTTTTGGCCAAAATTGCCTCATTCTCATCACTTTTCAATGTGCAATCAAAAATTAATCAATGTCAATTTCGGTCAGTTTTGGGCAAAATACCAAGGCTATAGTCTTACTTTTTGGCCAAAATTGCCTCATTTTCAGCACTTTTCAATGTGCAATCAAAATCAATCAATGTCAATGTCGGTCATTTCTGGGCAAAATGCCACGGCTATAGCCTTACTTTTTGGCCAAAATTGCCTCATTTTCATCACTTTTCAATGTGCAATCAAACATTAATCAATTTCAATTTCGGTCATTTTTGAGCAAAATGCAAAGCCTATAGCCTTACTTTTTGTCCAAAATTGCCTCATTTTCATCACTTTTCAATGTGCAATCAAAATCAATCAATTTCAATTTCGGTCATTTTTGGGCAAAATACCAAGGCTATAGCCTTACTTTTTGGCCAAACTTGCCTCATTTTCATCACTTTTCAATGTGCAATCAAAAATTAATCAATGTCAATTTCGGTCAGTTTTGGGCAAAATACCAAGGCTATAGCCTTACTTTTTGGCCAAAATTGCCTCATTCTCATCACTTTTCAATGTGCAATCAAAATCAATCAATTTCAATTTCGGTCATTTTTGGGCAAACTACCAAGGCTATAGCCTTACTTTTTGGCCAAAATTGCCTCATTTTCATCACTTTTCAATGTGCAATCAAAATCAATCAATTTCAATTTCGGTCATGTTTGGGCAAACTACCAAGGCTATAGCCTTACTTTTTGGCCAAAATTGCCTCATTTTCATCACTTTTCAATGTGCAATCAAAATCAATCAATTTCAATTTCGGTCATTTTTGGGCAAAATACCAAGGCTATAGCCTTACTTTTTGGCCAAAATTGCCTCATTTTCATCACTTTTCAATGTGCAATCAAAATCAATCAATGTCAATTTCGGTCATTTTTGGGCAAAATACCAAGGCTATAGCCTTACTTTTTGGCCAAAATTGCCTCATTTTCATCACTTTTCAATGTGCAATCAAAATCAATCAATTTCAATTTCGGTCATTTTTGGGCAATATACCAAGGCTATAGCCTTACTTTTTGGCCAAAATTGCCTCAGTTTCATCACTTTTCAATGTGCAATAAAAAATTAATCAATGTCAATCTCGGTCATTTTTGGGCAATATACCAAGGCTATAGTCTTACTTTTTGGCCAAAATTGCCTCATTTTCATCACTTTTCAATGTGCAATCAAAATCAATCAATTTCAATTTCGGTCATTTTTGGGCATAATACCAAGGCTACAGCCTTACTTTTTGGCCAAAATTGCCTCATTTTCATCACTTTTCAATGTGCAATCAAAATCAATCAATTTCAATTTCGGTCATTTTTGGGCAAACTACCAAGGCTATAGCCTTACTTTTTGGCCAAAATTGCCTCATTTTCATCACTTTTCAATGTGCAATCAAAATCAATCAATGTCAATTTCGGTCATTTTTGGGCAAAATACCAAGGCTATAGTCTTACTTTTTGGCCAAAATTGCCTCATTTTCATCACTTTTCAATGTGCAATCAAAATCAATCAATGTCAATGTCGGTCATTTTTGGGCAAAATACCAAGGCTATAGCCTTACTTTTTGGCCAAACTTGCCTCATTTTCATCACTTTTCAATGTGCAATCAAAATCAATCAATTTCAATTTGGGTCAATTTTGGACAAAATACAAAGGCTATAGCCTTACTTTTTGGCCAACAGTGCCTCATTCTCATCACTTTTCAATGTGCAATCAAAATCAATCAATTTCAATTTCGGTCATTTTTGGGCAAACTACCAAGGCTATAGCCTTAATTTTTGGCCAAAATTGCCTCATTTTCATCACTTTTCAATGTGCAATCAAAATCAATCAATGTCAATCTCGGTCATTTGTGGGCAAAATACCAAGGCTATAGTCTTACTTTTTGGCCAAAATTGCCTCATTTTCATCACTTTTCAATGTGCAATCAAAATCAATCAATTTCAATTTCGGTCATTTTTGGGCAAAATACCAAGGCTATAGCCTTACTTTTTGGCCAAACTTGCCTCATTTTCATCACTTTTCAATGTGCAATCAAAATCAATCAATTTCAATTTGGGTCAATTTTGGGCAAAATACAAAGGCTATAGCCTTACTTTTTGGCCAAAATTGCCTCATTCTCATCACCTTTCAATATGCAATCAAAATCAATCAATTTCAATTTCGGTCATTTCTGGGCAAAATACCAAGGCTATAGCCTTACTTTTTGGAAAACTTGCCTCATTTTCATCACTTTTCAATGTGCAATCAAAATCAATCAATTTCAATGTCGGTCATTTTTGGGCAAAATACCAAGGCTATAGCCTTACTTTTTGGCCAAAATTGCCTCATTTTCATCACTTTTCAATGTGCAATCAAAATCAATCAATTTCAATTTCGGTCATTTTTGGGCAAAATACCAAGGCTATAGCCTTAATGTTTGGCCAAAATTGCCTCATTTTCATCACTTTTCAATGTGCAATCAAAATCAATCAATTTCAATTTCGGTCATTTTTGGGCAAAATATCAAGGCTATAGCCTTACTTGTTGGCCAAACTTGCCTCATTTTCATCACTTTTCAATGTGCAATGAAAATCAATCAATTTCAATGTCGGTCAAGTTTGGGCAAAATACCAAGGCTATAGCCTTACTTTTTGGCCAAAATTGCCTCATTTTCATCACCTTTCAATGTTCACTCAAAATCAATCAATTTCAATTTCGGTCATGTTTGGGCAAAATACCAAGGCTATAGCCTTACTTTTTGGCCAAAATTGCCTCATTCTCATCACTTTTCAATGTGCAATCAATATCAATCAATTTCACGTTCGGTCATTTTTGGGCAAAATACCAAGGCTATAGTCTTACTTTTTGGCCAAAATTGCCTCATTTTCATCACTTTTCAATGTGCAATCAAAATCAATCAATTTCAATTTCGGTCATTTTTGAGCAAAATGCAAAGCCTATAGCCTTTCTTTTTAGCCAAAATTGCCTCATTTTCATCACTTTTCAATGTGCAATCAAAATCAATCAATTTCAATTTCGGTCATTTTTGGGCAAAATACCAAGGCTATAGCCTTACTTTTTGGCCAAAATTGCCTCATTTTCATCACTTTTCAATGTGCAATCAAAAATTAATCAATGTCAATTTCGGTCAGTTTTGGGCAAAATACCAAGGCTATAGTCTTACTTTTTGGCCAAAATTGCCTCATTTTCAGCACTTTTCAATGTGCAATCAAAATCAATCAATGTCAATGTCGGTCATTTCTGGGCAAAATACCAAGGCTATAGCCTTACGTTTTGGCCACAATTGCCTCATTTTCATCACTTTTCAATGTGCAATCAAAATCAATCAATTTCAATTTCGGTCATTTTTGAGCAAAATGCAAAGCCTATAGCCTTACTTTTTGTCCAAAATTGCCTCATTTTCATCACTTTTCAATGTGCAATCAAAATCAATAAATTTCAATTTCGGTCATTTTTGGGCAAAATACCAAGGCTATAGCCTTACTTTTTGGCCAAAATTGCCTCATTTTCATCACTTTTCAATGTGCAATCAAAATCAATCAATTTCAATTTCGGTCATTTTTGGGCAAAATACCAAGGCTATAGCCTTACTTTTTGGCCAAAATTGCCTCATTTTCATCACTTTTCAATGTGCAATCAAAATCAATCAATTTCAATTTCGGTCATTTTTGGGCAAAATGCCAAGGCTATAGCCGTATTTTTTGGCCAAAATTGCCTCATTTTCATCACTTTTCAATGTGCAATCAAAATCAATCAATTTCAATTTCGGTCATTTGTGGGCAAAATACCAAGGCTATAGCCTTACTTTTTGGCCAAAATTGCCTCATTTTCATCACTTTTCAATGTGCAATCAAAATCAATCAATTTCAATTTCGGTCATTTTTGGGCAAAATACCAAGGCTATAGCCTTACTTTTTAGCCAAACCTGCCTCATTTTCATCACTTTTCAATGTGCAATCAAAATCAATCAATTTCAATTTCGGTCATTTTTGGGCAAAATACCAAGGCTATAGCCGTATTTTTTGGCCAAAATTGCCTCATTTTCATCACTTTTCAATGTGCAATCAAAATCAATCAATTTCAATTTCGGTCATTTTTGGGCAAAATACCAAGGCTATAGCCTTACTTTTTGGCCAAACTTGCCTCATTTTCATCACTTTTCAATGTGCAATCAAAATCAATCAATTTCAATTTGGGTCAATTTTGGGCAAAATACAAAGGCTATAGCCTTACTTTTTGGCCAAAATTGCCTCATTCTCATCACCTTTCAATATGCAATCAAAATCAATCAATTTCAATGTCGGTCATTTTTGGGCAAAATACCAAGGCTATAGCCTTACTTTTTGGCCAAAATTGCCTCATTTTCATCACTTTTCAATGTGCAATCAAAATCAATCAATTTCAATTTCGGTCATTTTTGGGCAAAATACCAAGGCTATAGCCTTAATGTTTGGCCAAAATTGCCTCATTTTCATCACTTTTCAATGTGCAATCAAAATCAATCAATTTCAATTTCGGTCATTTTTGGGCAAAATACCAAATCTATAGCCTTACTTTTTGCCCAAACGTGCGTCATTTTCAGCACTTTTCAATGTGCAATCAAAATCAATCAATGTCAATGTCGGTCATTTCTGGGCAAAATACCAAGGCTATAGCCTTACGTTTTGGCCACAATTGCCTCATTTTCATCACTTTTCAATGTGCAATCAAAATCAATCAATTTCAATTTCGGTCATTTTTGGGCAAAATATCAAGGCTATAGCCTTACTTGTTGGCCAAACTTGCCTCATTTTCATCACTTTTCAATGTGCAATCAAAATCAATCAATTTCAATTTCGGTCATTTTTGGGCAAAATACCAAGGCTATAGCCTTACTTGTTGGCCAAAATTGCCTCATCTTCATCACTTTTCAATGTGCAATCAAAATCAATCAATTTCAATTTCGGTCATTTTTGGGCAAAATGTCAAGGCTATAGCCTTACGTTTTGGCCAAAATTGCCTGATTTTCATCACTTGTCAATGTGCAATCAAAATCAATCAATTTCAATTTCGGTCATATTTGGGCAAAATACCAAGGCTATAGCCTTACTTTTTGGCCAAAATTGCCTCATTTTCATCACTTTTCAATGTGCAATCAAAATCAATCAATTTCAATTTCGGTCATTTTTGGGCAAAATACCAAGGCTATAGCCTTACTTTTTGGCCAAAATTGCCTCAATTTCATCACTTTTCAATGTGCAATCAAAATCAATCAATTTCAATTTCGGTCATTTTTGGGCAAAATACCAAGGCTATAGCCTTACTTTTTGGCCAAAATTGCCTCATTTTCATCACTTTTCAATGTGCAATCAAAATCAATCAATTTCAATTTCGGTCATTTTTGGGCAAAATGCCAAGGCTATAGCCTTACTTTTTGGCCAAAATTGCCTCATTTTCATCACTTTTCAATGTGCAATCAAAATCAATCAATTTCAATTTCGGTCATTTCTGGGCAAAATACAAAGGCTATAGCCTTACTTTTTGGCCAAAATTGCCTCATTCTCATCACCTTTCAATGTGCAATCAAAATCAATCAATTTCAATTTCGGTCATTTTTGGGCAAAATACCAAGGCTATAGCCTTACGTTGTGGCCAAAATTGCCTCATTTTCATCACTTTTCAATGTGCAATCAAAATCAATCAATTTAAATTTCGGTCATTTTTGGGCAAAATACCAAGGCTATAGCCTTACTTTTTGGCCAAAATTGCCTCATTTTCATCACTTTTCAATGTGCAATCAAAATCAATCAATTTCAATTTCGGTCATATTTGGGCAAAATACCAAGGCTATAGCCTTACTTTTTGGCCAAAATTGCCTCATTTTCATCACTTTTCAATGTGCAATCAAAATCAATCAATTTCAATTTCGGTCATGTTTGGGCAAAATACCAAGGCTATAGCCTTACTTTTTGGCCAAAATTGCCTCATTTTCATCACTTTTCAATGTGCAATCAAAATCAATCAATTTCAATTTCGGTCATTTTTGGGCAAAATACCAAGGCTATAGCCGTATTGTTTGGCCAAAATTGCCTCATTTTCATCACTTTTCAATGTGCAATCAAAATCAATCAATTTCAATTTCGGTCATTTTTGGGCAAAATACCAAGGCTATAGCTTTACTTTTTAGCCAAACCTGCCTCATTCTCATCACTTTTCAATGTGCAATCAAAATCAATCAATTTCAATTTCGGTCATTTTTGGGCAAAATACCAAGGCTATAGCCTTACTTTTTGGCCAAAATTGCCTCATCTTCATCACTTTTCAATGTGCAATCAAAATCAATCAATTTCAATTTCGGTCATTTTTGGGCAAAATGCCAAGGCTATAGCCTTACTTTTTGGCCAAAATTGCCTCATTTTCATCACTTTTCAATGTGCAATCAAAATCAATCAATTTCAATTTCGGTCATTTTTGGGCAAAATACCAAGGCTATAGCCTTACTTTTTGGGCAAAATTGCCTCATTTTCATCACTTTTCAATGTGCAATCAAAATCAATCAATTTCAATTTCGGTCATTTTTGGGCAAAATACCAAGGCTATAGCCTTACTTTTTAGCCAAACCTGCCTCATTCTCATCACTTTTCAATGTGCAATCAAAATCAATCAATTTCAATTTCGGTCATTTTTGGGCAAAATACCAAGGCTATAGCCGTATTTTTTGGCCAAAATTGCCTCATTTTCATCACTTTTCAATGTGCAATCAAAATCAATCAATTTCAATTCGGTCATTTTTGGGCAAAATACCAAGGCTATAGCCTTACTTTTTGGCCAAAATTGCCTCATTTTCATCACTTTTCAATGTGCAATCAAAATCAATCAATTTCAATTTCGGTCATTTTTGGGCAAAATACCAAGGCTATAGCCTTACTTTTTAGCCAAACCTGCCTCATTCTCATCACTTTTCAATGTGCAATCAAAATCAATCAATTTCAATTTCGGTCATGTTTGGGCAAAATACCAAGGCTATAGCCTTACTGTTTGGCCAAAATTGCCTCATCTTCATCACTTTTCAATGTGCAATCAAAATCAATCAATTTCAATTTCGGTCATTTTTGGGCAAAATGCCAAGGCTATAGCCTTACTTTTTGGCCAAAATTGCCTCATTTTCATCACTTTTCAATGTGCAATCAAAATCAATCAATTTCAATTTCGGTCATTTTTGGGCAAAATACCAAGGCTATAGCCTTACTTTTTGGCCAAGCGTGCCTCATTTTCATCACTTTTCAATGTGCAATCAAAATCAATCAATTTCAATTTCGGTCATTTTTGGGCAAAATACCAAGGCTATAGCCTTACTTTTTGGCCAAACCTGCCTCATTTTCATCACTTTTCAATGTGCAATCAAAATCAATCAATTTCAATTTCGGTCATGTTTGGGCAAAATACCAAGGCTATAGCCTTACTGTTTGGCCAAAATTGCCTCATTTTCATCACTTGTCAATGTGCAATCAAAATCAATCAATTTCAATTTCGGTCATTTTTGGGCAAAATACCAAGGCTATAGCCGTATTTTTTGGCCAAAATTGCCTCATTTTCATCACTTTTCAATGTGCAATCAAAATCAATCAATTTCAATTTCGGTCATTTTTGGGCAAAATACCAAAGCTGTAGCCGTGCTATGTGGGGAAAATCATATGTGTCATAAGCGTCCACAATAGAGGATGATGAAGATTTTGTGATTGATTCATGCTTCTATTCAAACTGTAACTGTACTATTTTGTAGAAGGGAGTTTGAATATGTACTGTTATGTCGGCAGCATGTGTACCATGAATTAAGCATGATTTCAAGGCATCCTCTATAAGTCCCCATCCAAAAATTATGAATAATAAATAAGCCCCCAGGGGATTTAGTCTAGGATGTGTTGTACTACGATGATTCTCTTGCACACATTACTTAAACCTTGGAATATCTTGGAACATACTAACATTTTAACAACCAAAAAACTGACTTGAAATCCCACCGTATTTCTGCTGTATTGAACCATGTAATACCTACCGCTCGTGGTCAACATCAACTAATGGCCATCATGATCAAATTACTAACATGAAAAACTGGTGAAGACGAACCAATGGCCAGCATGAACCAATAGTTAACATGAACCAACGGCCAACATGAACCAATGGTCAACATGAACCAATGGTCAACATGAACCAATGGTCAACATGAACCAACGGCCAGCATGAACCAATGGTCAACATGAACCAATGGTCAACATGAACCAACGGCCAGCATGAACCAATGGCCAGCATGAACCAATGGTCAACATGAACCAATGGTCAACATGAACCAATGGTCAACATGAACCAACGGCCAGCATGAACCAATGGTCAACACGAATCAGTCGCCAGCATGAACCAATGGTCAACATGAACCAACGGCCAGCATGAACCAATGGTCAACATGAACCAACGGCCAGCATGAGCCAATGGTCAACACGAATCAGTCGCCAGCATGAACCAATGGTCAACATGAACCAATGGTCAACATGAACCAATGGCCAGCATGAACCAATGGTCAACATGAACCAACGGCCAGCATGAACCAATGGTCAACATGAATCAGTGGCCTGCATGAACCAATGGTCAACATGAACCAACGGCCAGCATGAATCAATGGTCAACATGAATCATTGGCCAGCATGAACCAATGGTCAACATGAGCCAATGGCCAGCATGAACCAATGACCAAGACGAAACAATGGTTAAAATGAACCAATGGTCAAGACGAACCAATGGTCAACATGAACCAACGGTTAATATGAACAAATGGTCAACAGCACCAAAAACTAGTTCTTGCAGAATGGATGGAGGGGAGGGGGGGGGGGGTTGCAAAGAAGTATTGCTGAAATCGACATTGAAACTACATATCCATTGAGGCACGCTTTTTTGTGCAAAAATAAAAATATCTAGACATGACAAATGACAGTACCCTTTCCAATAATCAATCTACAGCTTACATTCCAAGGTAAATATTACGAAATACCAAATACTTTTGATACTAATAGGGACAAAAGTGATACAAAAATCTACGCAATGCTACAAAGATCGGGGCCGATGCGAATGTCCAGCATACGCAAAAAGATCCCTTTTTACTTAATGAGTGTGAATAAATCAACCCCTGAGGACAAATGGGCTGGGAGGGAAAAGAAAGACCCTACGTAAGCTAGCAGCGAGGTTGCCCAGGGGAGGGTGTTGTAACAAGAAATGATAGACAACCTTCTTCAAAAGAAGTTGCATCAAAAGGATACGACGCGAAATAGAAGACGTCTAAGCAGCTACATGAAGGTAGGGAGAAATTAAGGAAACGAGAAACATTTAGGCTACTAACAGGAAATAGAAGCTAGGCCCAGAAACAGGCAAATGAAAGGGGTTAACAATCCAACAAATGCAGTGCCTTGTAAATCCCCGGCTAACATAACAAAATGCAAGAAATAGGATTGTCCACGAATCAACGCAATTCCTTAACATCAAAATAAAATAAAAACTTCCCTTGAATAATAGGCGCACAAGATGTTCAACTAAAGTATATAAATGCAGCAAGGATATCAAAAATAATTATTACTTTGGGAACACTAATACACATGTTAATTATAATAATAACAATAAAAATAGCAATAAAAATAACTATTACGTAAATAATATGAACAAAGGATAAATCCAAGACGCTATTTTGTTTTCTACTGTCCTCTACCGTTCTGTACCTTCTTGACAAAGTCATTGTCAAATAGGGTGTCCTATACTGGAAAGTGGCCATTTGTAAAAGCCAACCATTTTTATGTTACCATTGACTAGTTATATTACTGTTAACTAGCTGATAACATCATGATCTCAAAAACAAACTGGCATTAAAGTCCAGTGAAAACGACTGACAGAATATCTAACAAGAACTGAAGTTTCCATCTTTCAGCTCTTTTTCCCTTGCTAAAGGTAAAGTCTCCAATAAGACCCTGGGGGTCCTAGTACATTTTTGGTCTTCTAGAGGGAAGCTGAAAAGAAAGGGAGGCTTAATGGGGAGATGGGTAATTTATAAAGATAATATAATAAAGCTATCTAGTATTTTAAAAATGATGTTTTTCAACGTCACGATCATTTCTGGAATGATTAGAATCAGAGCCAGAGAGGAAATTCTCACCTCCAATGCACATCGAATTAGAAATAGGATAAGTATATTAATGACACTATTCAAGGGTAAATATGTGCACTACATTTCACATCGCTTCTCGTATACCATATTGGGGGCTAAAAAGAGAGGGGGCGTATTGTAAAAGTGTATGGTCTGAGAGGGGGCCTATTGGGGAGAGGCTTAAAACAGAGGGGACAAAATAGAGCTTCTAAGACATTTTCAAATATGAGCAGAACTTTCCAATGCACAGAGATGTTCTTCGAGTGAAGTACAAATTAATTTCCCTAGTAACTTATGTGAGCAGTCCATACAACAGTTGCAACGTTGAGCTGACTACCCTTCAGCTAGAGGGCAGCATGCCGAAACAAATAAAAGCATGACATCATTGTTGCATTAACAATGCACTGATAACAACGAAGGCCAATTACTTCATTAAATATGATGGTTTTATCAGGATATGTTGTCAAAAAATCAGTACTCTTGAGTGCCTAATAGAGGTTCCTCCGCTAATTAATTTTTCAAACATTTTCCACAAAAGATATCTTTATTGCAAACCCCGCTCATTAATTTTTATGTTAGCTTCCACCCCATACAATTCTTGGAGGAGGTACTATAGCGAGTAAGTATAAGCCATCATTAAGAAAATCAAGCTCATGACATATTGTAATGTCTAGTATTGTTTCACTCTGTGACTTCATTTCCTAACATTTTTGTCCACAGTCCCCTTCTACTACACTTTTAGTTATTTTCCAATCCCAGTTTATTCCAATCTCTTTCTATTAGGCACCCAAGTATACTTGGCTTCCGGATTATAAGCAAGAAACAAACAGGATAAGTAAATAAGGAATGGGGGGTTTTGGAATAGCAATCATATACCCCCAACATAAAAGCATTTAGCGTGTCTCCCAATCAACACTGGCATCAAATGATCTTTTATTAGGGCTGCAAGCAGTGGTGTAGAGCTGGGGGGCTCAGCCCTCCTAGTTATTTTTTCTTATCCTGGGAGGCTTTAGCCCCCTAGTTATTCGTAACAAGTACTGAGTTTCTTTAAGTCATTCTTCCTTCATTTGCTTTCATTACAATTTTTATTTCCTTTTATATAAGTTTTCTTTATCACACTATTGCCATTGAGAAATGCTTTCAAACTAGAAGCTAGCCTCTTTTTCGTTTGAATGATTTCTGTTGTTGCATAGCCTCACTTTGGACTACAATGCACCACTATTACATAGCTTCGCTTTGAAACACATGAATTTATACCTGAGCCCCGAAGTTAATGAGTTAGCTCTACAACACGGGCTTCAAGCCATAGGTGGTGTAAGTTTGAAAAGAAAGCGAAAAGGCCGTACAAACAATGGCAGATTTCTATCCTCGGGTAACACAAATGCTCTCCAACATTTGTTCTGAGATTTTCTGGAATTCAGAAACTGATTTAACAGAAACTAAAATCTTCACCTATGAAAAAGCTAAATTAATCTCCTAAAAATCGTACATCTTAGAAAAAATCAATGCTCCTTCTAAGCGGACGAATACTGCTCTACTGGTGGACAACAAACATCGAATAGCGTCACTAGTTCTCCTCCTCAGGGTATAGCTACGACAAGAGCAATCTAATCATCAAAACTTTCTACTCGCCTCTCTCTCACTGCTTCACTGATGCCCTGAGATTTCATAAAATCAATTTCCGTATAGGCACATCTTGAACGTGATGGCTCCTTCACATTCCCTCTTGGGCTGTTCCTTTCACTAATGTCCGGAGAAGGCCCATCTCTATCTGAAAATACATCAACAGTTTGTTCTTTTCCCTTGATAAGAACGACATCCGCATATGCAAGACCTGCTTCTGAAGATTTCTTCCGTGGCCGTCGAGGCTGAAATTCCTCCTGCACATTCATGTACTTCTGAGATTTTGACGCGGCGACCTGAGGCCCATTAACCCTTCCTACATCAAAATCGTCATGGTAACCACGAGAACCGACATTAATGTAAGAAGATTCTGAAATGCCGAAATCAGCTAAAATATTCGTATGTCCGGCTTCATTTTTTGTATGCGAATTCGTCTGTGAAAACCGTACTTCATCGTATCCACTAATATTTTCGTTTCCGTCGGACACTTTCCGAGCTCCCTTTGTCGCAACTTGGCTTATTTTCCGTCTTTCAGGGTTCTTGGGCCGGGGTTTCGGTCGAGGAATCTCTCGTTTCGAATCGGATTGATTTTCAATTCTCTCGCCAAATCCAATATTCGAATACAAATGCTCATCGTTGAATTCCTGCTTGACGGACGGGTTCTCTCGAGCTTTAGCAGAGTATGGCGGAGAGCCAACAAGCTGGTGTAGACCTTGGCCCGCCTTCTTTACATTCGAGGATATGCTAATATTTTGATATGCTGACGCGTCTTCTGCATTACGTTGTTCGCTCGTTCGCCTTGTCTTTCCATTTCCTTGTATAATGTCGCAACCCGCGCTATCAATTAACTTTCTATCTTTTCCAACATTAACATACGAGACATCGTCATTTTCATCCGTATACAAATCACAATTGCATTTCTCAGCCAATGTATCCTCGCTACCTTTCCGCCGTGCCGATAATTCGTCCCCGATTTTTTTCTCACTCTGTAAATTCATCAGCATTTTAATAGCAGTATCATCAGCAGATATCCGTTTACCCCCGCCTGTCTTTCCTTTCTTCTTATGAAATCCTAAATTCATGTACGGCCTTCCTTCAACTTCATCAAGGGGGGTTGTGATTACTTCGTCCCTTAAGGATATGCTCTCAAAGCCTTTCCCATCCTTTGTTGGTGATGAGAGTATCTTTTGCGACGGTTTTCGCTGGAACACTTCCGTATCTTCATCGAAGTCATTGCCATGAAATTGTCCGATCGTTTCGTCAACATCGGAAGTACTCTTCCCTTTTACTTTCTTCTCCCTCGCAAGGCTCATAAATCCTTTACGGGGCATAACTGAGTTCTCCTTATCCTTCAAGGTAACATCAGTATACACCCTTTCGTAATTAACCGCTATGCTAGTTCGTTCTTGTTGAATATGCTTGGCAATAGGTGAATTTTCGTTTATCCTATAATTTGACTTCGTCCCATCCAAGTTCCTTCCTGCTTCTGGACACTCTCTCACGCGCAGAGCATCAACATTGTCATCATAGCTCCCAATATCACCAGCTGATTGACAAATATTGCCCTTGTCAAATTCAACTGTTTCATATCTCGCGTTCTTTGTGTTGGTCAAATCTAAAGAATTTGGTCTAACAGGTAACTCCAAGGGTTTACGAAACTTTTCAATTTGCACATTACTACCAGGTATGCCATCTTCGCTGTTCGAAACATGCGATCGACTTTCTGGTAAATGCTCTCCATTCTTGACTGGACATGTATCGACGTAAAAATGAGACATACCTCCACTTAACCTGCAAAAACAAAGCAATGATGGTAGAAAGTAAAACTTGAAACAACTAACTTAGGTTCTGAATAAGAATTGATGGGTTTGTCCATGAAAAAGCCATATATCGTTAATATTTAAGACGGGTGTTCGACTAGTATCATGAATCACCATGACAACTATGAATCGTCTGCGTCACGGCACTGTGTACAGTTCAGATACATTGGAAACGTCCCTACCGCAAAAGGCGGAAGTTTGTAAAGAAAAATCTTGGTTCATTCCATAAGTCCCTGATTATCGTTAGTCAAGTACCACTGCCGCAATTATAAATAATTTTTGCAAGTAGGGGTGAAACTGAGTGTTTTCACTAGGACGGAGGCGTCTAGTGTGCATGCCCAGCACCTAAGGGCGTGGCCTAATAGATCAAAGGGGATGTCATGCCCGAAAAAACGGAAACTGTATCGAAAAGATGGGGGATAAATATATCTAGTGTAAACGGGGTCCAAATAATAATTGGGCCTTTGCATTATACTTAAATAACTCCGAATCCACGACAAAGTACTTAGTCTCTAAGATCCTCTGTCTTTGGATTGTCATGACGGCCTAAATTATTTAACTAGACAGGTTTCTTGCATAGAACCTAGTTGAAGGCCTAGCTCTTAAAACTCCTTTTATTTCGATCTCTTTTAACCACATTGTAAAACTATAAGCTCCGTAATACTTCCTCGATTTTAACTGTTTATCTAAAACTTTTCACATGGCAACTGTTCAGTACTACGAAAGGAGACTATTGACATTTGAAGGGTTTCCTCTTACATTCGGATTTCGGACTTTGAATGTGAACTCATTGTTCCCAGTCCACATCCACATCTGAGCTTTCGCACATCGTAAAACGTTTGCGTATGGATTGGGAACAATAATTTCGCGTGCGAAATCCGAAATTCCAATTAAGTGGGGATGGGCCTAAGAGTCAATGGAAACCCCTTTCATTTCATTTCATTTCATTTCATTTCATTTCATTTCATTTCATTTCATTTCATTTCATTTCAAAATTATTTACCCAGGGTACAAATTTAGTCTAAATACTGTTTTACCCCTCCAATTACCTAGAGTTCCGGCGAATTTGGCATAGATGTTTGCAATGATAAAATATTTTAAATTGAAAAGTTCCGTATGGTTCTATCATTAGTAGCAGGCCTTTCCACGAGTAAATTAGACGCGTGGTGTCGATCGCGCGTGGGCTACCTGGCGCACGCTATTTGGCAAGAGAAAAGCTTTTCAATTACAGAAAGATATTAGTAAAAACTCCAAATATTTGGTGGAAAGTCTCTTCATATGTGCTACAACCATATACTGAAGAAAGGCACGTAACGGTCAGAGAACCCAGGTTGCGATTGCGAATTTGCCACCCGGGCCAAACAGTGCCTGATAAGGTCAAATACTTGAGACATCATCCCAGCTCAAATATAGGAAATCATGAAAATTGAATATTGTACGGATCATGGAAAATTCTTCTCTTCAAAAACACTAGAACCACTTCAATTAGAATTAATTCAACTATGAGAGCTTTGCATTGTATTTGCATGTACCTTTTTGATATAGCTCACGCGCGCGATAACTCTAGCGCTAAAACTGAGCTAAGTACTTGCCTGCGCACTCGTAGACAAGCACACGCGTCTCATTGGAGAGCCTGTAGTAGTACGATTTCCTTAAATTTCTTGGCCATAAACACGTCAGCTCTTAATAAAGCGGTAGAGCTACAGGACTGGGGGAGGGAGGGGGTGAAGCCATCACTGAAAAATTGCAGGAAAGCCCTCCAGGAAACTCGATCTAATCCGCGGTTGCCACAGAAAATGAAAAACGAAATTCCCTGATTTTCTCGTGGCCAACAAGGATGGTGCCTGCCATTACAGACTACTGAGACCATGCCCTATAAGGTCACGCCCAATTTATGCAAGGACTTTGACTATCTCACTATTTCAGGGCAACGGTGTACAATAAAGATATGAACAAATTTTGACAGGCATGCCACACCATTAAAACAAGCACGTAATATCCAGACCATTAAGACAATAGTGTGAAAAAGTGAAAATATAGGGGGAGGGGGCGGGCGGGTGAGACACCGAACGAATGAGAAAAAGCGTGAAAGAATGAGAAATTGAAAGAGTGAGATAGTGAGGGTGAGAGAACAGGAAAGAAGGCAAAAGTGGGTGCTTATTAGAGTTTGATAAAAATGCAGCTAAAAGGGTCTAAATTAACAATTACTTGGATTTCTGCGTATGTCTGTCTCCCTTGTTGTGTTTCAAGGTCAGTGTCAATCGCTTGCCAATTTCCTTCCATAATGTCTTAGGCTTCCTGCCCGTATTTGCAATCGGTGCTATTTCCTCATATGCGCTTAAAGACATCTCTGAGAATGATCGTAGCTCTCTGGTGGGTTGTGACATTTGTGGTGACAAAGGGCGATGTGCTACTATAGGTGAAATGTCTCCGTCACTTCTAGCACTCTGCTGTGAAATTTCCCTTTGATACTGCACTGGAAATTGGCTGTGTTTCGCAAAATAACCTTTGTTCAGAGTTGCATGCATCTGCATTGCCATATCCTTCCTTGATGAAAATGGCGAATGTTCCTTCTTTGGTGTTGGAGGTAATTGTCTCTCACTGATATTGACTGGAGAGAATCCTTCTAACTCCTTCTTACAGGCATCTTCTGTCGAAGTCATAACAGATGTACCAGTGATCTGTTCCACCGTAACTAAACTCGATTTTTCATCATCACTCTGAGATATAATCTTTGTACGTGCATTATACGGGGGCAACGTTGGCCCCTCCGAATCGCTCGATGAGATAATGCCATAATCAACTATGCGCCGAGGAATCGGTGAAAATCGACTAGTCCTCTCCTCGTCACTTATCGATGATTGATGCGAGAGCTGACGGCTTACTTTGGGTGGCAACGGGATAGGGTTCTCGTCTCTAACCGACGCGGCCGTAGCATGAATGCTGGTGTTTGAACTACCAGCATCTCGTCTAGTTCTACGCGGTGGGGCCACAGGTCTACTTTTTACTGGAGAAGGAGTTTCACTTGCACTACTTGAAAAGACACTTCCTTCATTGCTAGACCAGCTACACCGTGATCCGTTGTAAACCTGAGGATGAGATCTTCGCTTTGTCACAATATCGTCTTCTCCATTGCGCTGCTTCAAGTCTTGCCTAATATGGGCCTCGTTTGCAACTACTGCTGCCTCTGATCCACGCATACTCGGAAAACCTTGATTGTCTCTTTGACATGCACCCTCGACATCATATGATTTTGAATCTTCCATCTTCATGTACATATCAGTACTGTCCATTGCATCACTCGATGCTATGCTATCCGGAGTGATTAACATGAAAATGTCTCTTTGATTAGAATTGCATTCGTTCCTACTATGCTTTGGTTCATCTGAGTTGTAACTCATACACATGTAGCCTTCATCCACAACTTTCCTACAAGCACTTGCGGGACTTCCTACAACAGAAAATGCAGACAATAAGACATACTACATGTGCCTCGTATTGAAGCAAAAAGAGAACCAACCACAGAAAGACAATGGACGTCCCACTTTAAGTAAGCTCTGTTGAGTGGGCTACCTTCCTATAACAAGTGAGATTATCATTACCTTATTTTTTACATTACTTTCTATAACTATTACATCTATTATTCATTACTATTCTTATTAGTGATCGTTGAGCAATGGTGAGTGGACACACTTTCGTGCACGATCATGTTTGTTTAAAAAGTGCTTGAAATTCTGCTTGTATTGAAGTCTTAAATTCTGCTACATTTGTAAATTTTTGACTACAAGTCGCCATTTCATCATTTAAAAACATGTTTCATTGTTAGGTGATGCTGCTTTTAAATATTTTCGTCCCTTGTTCCTTCTACGGAAGAGAGTCAAAGTGATTAGGCCGATGCATCTGGGCAGGCAAGGAGAGAGTTAAGAATAAACGTAAGGACAAACATAATGCTAATAGTACCAGAGAAGACTAAAATTAAATTTAGCGTGTGAAACTCAGTCACTGAGCATGAGTTTTGCCCTACAAGTGAAAGAAGTGGCCTGCAATTGGAGACAAAGAGATACAGGGAAGGATTTGATGAACCATTAGTTTCGTGGCCAATAGCAGTCTAGAAATGGTCGTTTGTCATCACTGACGAATCAGAATGCAGCATTTCGATCATGTGAATTTCATGACGTAATGGGGTTATAGATGTGGGATATTAAAATCCGCATGCCCAGTACGCATAATAATAATAATATAACGCAGTGCTATTCACGTGATAGGAATGCTGCATTCTGATTGGTCAGTGATCACAAACGACCATTTCAAGATTCCTACCCAAATTGTGGAAGATGATTTACTGGAGGAAAATGTCAAACGCAAGCTGGATGCTTCTTACTGCTCATCCTGCAGCGGATGAGGGACTAGCGGTAAAACTGGGATGACAAAGCGGGCGAGAAAAGGAACAGGACATCCCAACTCATGAAGCACATAGCCAAGTTAAAATGCATCAATTTATAATTTGATCTGGAAATGCTGCTTTAGATTGCACCATAGTTCAAAGATGATAAAAATATTACTCAAGACCATATAATGGAGGCCAGTACAAAGATTGCTTCATTATGGCATGCAATCGATCGCAAACTAAACGCGTATCCAGGGTCCAATGAATATATTGCAAAACAAGAATGAAGAGGCCTGTCATTAAGAGAGTGACTGATATTGCAAAGAAGGTCAAAATTTCTACTGGAGAAATTATGGCCGAAATGTGAAAGTGTAGAACTTTACTTCAAAAGAAATCCTGCAGAACACAAGGAGGCAGCCGAAAGACCCATCTCCATTAAATTCAGGTGTCGGATTCAGATGCGAATTTAAGTTCCCAGTTTATATATGAACGTCCTCATTGCATTGTTAATGTACCAAGCAGCCTTTTCTGTTTCTGCTCTCCTCTTATTAATTTCTTTGTTCGCCCAAATGTTAAATAACTAAGTGTCATATAAAGTGGGGACCAGATCACCTCGTGCCTTTCCTGCTTTGGATGGCATGTTAGAATTCAATCGTTTTCATGTGTCGTTGTGTTGCTGTGATTGAAAAATTGTGTTTATGGTATACAAGAAAACGCTGTGCGATTTGCTAATGCTTGGGTGTGGACTGGGCACAAAAACTCGCATTCGCAATCCCAAATCCCAAATCCAAATTCGATTCCAGATGGGCCTTAATACTCAAAACAAGTAAGAGATTCATAGTCACAGATAGAACTAACTCTAAGCATCATTAAGACGGCAGACACTGGGAGTAAGCTAACAGCTTTAAAAGAAAAACAAAAAGAGAAAAATACCAATTGAAATCCCACGATCGGCTCATACATGAATTGTATTAGTCTTTGGAAGAGGCCTTCTAAAACAGGAATCAATAAATGAAGAACCGCTAAAAGTGTGTAATACCCCCCCCCGAAAAGTACAAATACACTGGTCCAGGAAAAGTCGCAGACCCATTTCAATGAAAGAAGCCTTAAGAACACTTAAAGGCGGTCGATGAAAATGTGATTGTGTACGATGACAGGGCAGGGAGGAAATGATGATCAAATTGCTTTGTTTCTCTTGAAAACAATTTAAATGGGACAGAAATTAGTGAGTCTGTAAGAGATCTTGATAAAAAGCAAAACTCCACAGTTGGGAACAGTCGAAAGCCAAGAGCTACACTCTATAAATTGCAGGCAGCAAGAATCGATGTACTCAGCCTGTATCTAGGGCTGTAGTATAGAAGAAGAACAGAAGAACAGAAGAGCAAAAGAAGAATAGAAGAACAGAAGAAGAGAAGATAGAAGAAGAACAGAAGAACGAAAGATAGAAGAAGAACAGAAGAAGAACAGAAGAAGAACAGAAGAAGAACAGATGAAGAAGAAAGAGAAGAAGAAAGAGAAGACAGAGAAGAAGAAGAGAAGAAGAAGAGAAGAAGAAGAGAAGAAGAAGAGAAGAAGAAGAGAAGAAGAGAAGAAGAGAAGAAGAGGGCGAGCAGGCAAGATCAACACCCATTCTACTTTCTGAAGTGGAGTTGGGCCCCTTGCTCTTTCTGTGGGTCGTGTTTACTAAAAAATAGGATACAAGTAAAATGAGATCAGCACAGATCATTGTTCACTGGGTTACAACAAAATATGGCTGCTTCTAATATTTGTCAGAAACAATGAAGGATGCTAATCTTGGTCACGCCCTTCACACAAGAAACGCCTCTTTGCACAAAATTTAGCTCCACGTCCCTTGTTCCCCCAAGGATTAATTAATGATGCAAAGACTGGAAAACATTACGTATGTTAATATGGATGGAAGCTGCAAGAGTAGTAGGATGGTATTGGAGTCCACATTGCAAGCAAAACAATACTGAGCTATTCATCCCTGAAGCAAGAATGTTACTAGAGAGATAAATGTTCAGGAAACTTCCATTCGGTCTCGAGTTCACGTCACTTTCATCCGGCCTCGAGTGCACATTAACGCTGGACATACAAAAGGAGGATAACTGAAAACTATGCAATGCCCTCTAAAACCTAAAGTTTGCTATGATTTGCTTTGATATATGCATAAGGCTTACGTAGGGCTTTAAAGTAAGTCGTGGAAAGCAATTTGTATCAACGATTGAGCAAAGCGATACTGGAACTATATGCTCTAGACAAAGGAGGCTATTTGCGTTGGGGTTAGGAAAATGATGTTTTACATACCGTGCGGGGGTAGACTGTCCAAGCTATAGTTACTATTGGTGCTTCCAATGCTACCAGACTCCTCTGACGACACCCCTGTTGAATCGTTGTCAACACTTTTCTGTTTGGCTTTCCTGAGGATTGCAGCTGGAAAAATCGAAATATATGCTCAATTACGCTCTCTTCTGACTTGCTATCTGCTTAAAAACACAACCCATTTACAAAGGACTGCCCGGAAGATTGAGTGAAGTTAATATCAAACCAACCAGATTGAGAAGGCTGTTAAACGTTTTGACTTTCGTCTTTTATATACGAAAGTAAATAAATATATACAAATATATTTACAGTAACATGTATCTATAAATACATGTATAAATTTATATAATATAAATATAAATATAAATATAAATATATATATATATATATATATATATATATATATATATATATATATATATATATATATATATATATATATATATATATATATATATATATATATATATATATATATATATATATATATATATATATATAATTGGAGTTGCTGGAGTGGTATACTCGTTAAAGATAAAATACTACCAAAATAAAATAAGGAAAATGCTGTCAGAACTGACTGAAATCTCACAAAGTTGAGTGGGTACGAATTTGTGTTTTCTACCCTGTATCACTCGTAGAAATGCGTGATCTGTGTGATTTTTTGTGATATGTTGCGATGTTTTTATTTTTTCACAAAATATACGTGTTTACGATCATCAACTGATGGTATATTATAACCATAAAACCCAGCTAACGTGTTATAATCAAAAGATTGGTATAAATAGTGGCCCAGCAAGAAAGAACAAAAAATTAGGGACTAAATACTAAATTGACTGTCGTTAAAAGGAAGTGGATAACTTCTAACCAAAGAACATTGACTATCCACTGAAAACATAATATTTGGGAATGGAAACATCAAACTCGGTATCATCATGCAAACAGTCAGCGAATAATTTCAATTAATTAGACACTTAGCATTCCTTGTGGCCTATTTCAAAGCGAATTGTATTTCAAAACTGCAAAAAATAAACTTTCGGGTCTATTGGGGAATTTCTGCTAATCGCAATTGATCATCAGTGAGTCATTTCAATTACTACGCCTAAATACAGGCAATGGCAGATATAAATCTAATGTCCCAATTGAATAGACAGTGACAAATGTTTATACTGAATGTAACTGGTATTCTAGGTCAGTCCTGTTCTAGGTCATTCCCTGTTAGATAATTAATTCATACACTTTTATTGATAGTTTTCGATTTGACTTGTAGGGGGTAAAGCAATGAGCGTCAATACGGTAGGGGGAAGGGGGTATGGTCAATTCCCCATGCTCTACGACAAAGGGGAGAGATCTCCTATTGTCAACGTCGTTTTCTCGAACTTCTCCTGTTATGTCCAAACAAAACCCTATATGATAACAGTACATGATATTCTGTAAGAACAGCAGTTATAAACAACTGCACATAGTAACCACGTGGAAATTGTAACGGTATAGCTCAGGGGGGTGGGCAAGATACGGTCCGCAGGGCACACTACACTAATCAGCAAAATTTTAGCCTGCCAGATGCCTTTCTGGGCCAGTTCAGATGGGTGAAGTCTGAAAAATTTCTGTCGCGTTGGACCCAACCACGGTGGGTCCTTCTCAGTCACAAAAGGACACATTGACCCCTCCCACAAATCCCTCTAGGTCACTTAGTAGATTGGTAGTCACCATGACTGGAGCAGCTGTGCCCCCATCTCTCCTGAACAATCCCCCTTCGCTACGGGCACTTCTACGCCTGAATAATATCCCAAGCTGTATTATATACTTTACAACAAAACTGACATTCTCCGATCAATATTTATTTTTCCAGAAGCAGCCATTATTCCATCTGGCTAGGATAACATCATAACGGCGGCTGTATATTTGAAAAACCATCAAGATGAAATTCGGTCACAAAGGATAGCAATAAACAATTTTCACAATAAAGATTTTCTGCTCCAGTGCCGAAACCTGCTTACTTTTTCATGATTCAACACAGAAGTTTCTTAACACATTCTTAGGAAGAATGGTAGACTAAGGTGTAATATTGCAGAGTTATACACCCAAACAGGCACTACACATACAGAACACTGGAATGCATAGACTAACACAGGAAATATATATAAATTAAATGAAAGAGACGATGGATTTAAGTTAAAATAGGAATACTAAATATGAATGAACTTAACGACTTTCTTGGGTATAAAAAATTCAGTAGTGAACTCTCCCAACTTGTCAAGCAACAGAGCTGATAAAAAAACCCTCAACAAAATGTAAACATTGTGTAACACTTTAGAGCGGCCTATGTCACGCCATCTTATCATTGTAAAACAAAGACCTGCTGTCTGACTAATGTAAACAGAAAACATAAAAGCTACAGAATTTTCTACATAGTTTTCCGGTTAAAAGTAAAACTTACAATTTTCGTTTTATTATCTTAACTCTGGATCAGTCAACAGATCTACTTACTTGCTGTGTCGGCCTGAGTTTCTGGCACAAATGTAAAGTAGAGTTGGTAGGTAAAACTTCATACCTTTAGTTTCTTAAAAGTCAGTATAGAAAACCTAAGCACGCAATGACTCTTTATTTATCTCGTGATTAGTGGTGGCCGCGCGATCAGCTTGAAATAGTCCTTTGCTCGAAGATCTATCCCTGCCAACAGCTCCAGTCGAAATGAAGATATCGTCTTTTGAAGTACTGCGAGTCATTTCTATTCAAGGATACATCCGCAATCCTTAAAATTTCCTATATTGGGGATCTCTCCGGTATCAAAGGGTATCCCAGAGTCTATGTTGAGAAGAGTCATGCGCAAGTGTCACGGGGGTGCGACTAGACACAGATCGCCAAACTGCAAGGTTAAAGCGATACAATACAATGCTGTAGGGAGATCCTTAAACAATCAAAACACCCCTGTTTTGGACTTGGGATGAACACTGATTTGCATCCGTGCTGAAACGTCAAACCGAAACCCAGAATCTAACACACCCCTAGTCTTTTCCTTGGGCCAATGTTGCAAAGAACAAGATCTAAAATAATAAAAATCCTTCTCAGTTTCGGAAACCCCCTTTTTCCTCCCCGGATCTAACAAGTTTCCGCGGCAGTATGTTTTATGTGCTAAACCTTATGGGCCCTGCAAAAGACAATGTTTTACGTTTTGCTTCAATTATCGCTGCAATTTTTTCTGACTTTAAGAAACTTTAGAACTAAAATGTCGCCAAAAATTAAGAAATTTTTACAACTTCCCCTTGAGCCACGTTTCTTATAAAAAAACGAGTACTGTGATGGACCCAGTTCCCTTCCATGCAGTAAATTTGTGTGTTTTTGACACTTTGATGTGTTTTTTGAAAAGTGCATTGTGTCTTCTGAACTGTGTTGTGTATTGTGGAAGTATATTATCCTTTTTGTAACTGTGCTGTGTTTTTTACTGTTTGTGAAACTGTGTTGAATTGTTTGGAAAGAGTACAGGTTTTTTTATACGAAAAGCTTCTGAGAAAATGAGGCTCAAAAAACCAAAATCTTAAGAAAATCACGAGGCTCAAATTCCAAAATTCACCCTTTTTTATGTGCCAGAAATCGATATTAGCTCATTGTTTACAAATTCTTTTACAAAGTTCGAAACTTTTCTTTGATAATCTTGGATAACAAAGATCAAACCTTTTCGTGAAAATGTATCGCGTTGTCGGACAATGCGTTGTGTTCTCGGAAAGTGAGCTGTGTTGTAAGAAAGTGTTTTGTCTTCCAAGAAAATGACTTGATTAGTCTGGGCAGTGCATAATTAAACTGATTTTCCAAGACCACTGTTTCTCGAAGAAGCTGAACGTGGGGGTCCGGGGGTGAACCCCTGGAAGAAATTTTTGAAAATCACGCCGTCATTTTGCCGGGGAAATGCTACCACACCTAGTCATGATGTTTAAAGTTACTAACGCGTCCCATTTCTACCCACGGATTTGTTGTCCAGGACCACTACCTAACTTTCCAAGACCACTCTAAATTAGGCAACTTGGAAATATTGCGTCTGGGGCTGCCTACCCTAACTGACATGTACGTACGATCGGCAATATGCCTACAAGTATCTTGGACTAGGCAATAAAGCAAGCTTGATTTCAATTAGTACCTCATGAGGTTAACACCAGATGTCATAATCCCCATAGCAAAACACAACGTTGCCACTGGAGCATTCTGCAATTCTGGCATTTGCGGCGTACCGCAACCACAGGTCGATTTCCGGGTTACCAATATCGGCAATAAGCTCACTGGATTGAAAAGTAGTTCTGAGACTGGATTACAAGTATTTAAAACGGGATTTAACTATTGGAGGAGGTTAAATTCGAAACTCAACTACCACACAAAACGTCACCGTTCACAACCTCAAAATAAGAAACCGCCCGGAGAAAGAAATTCAAAACTCCACTATACGCAAGGAAACCGAGAGGGGGGCTAGAGAGTAAACTGCCTCCGGTCCCGCACTTGAGAGGGGGCCCGAAAATTATAAAATTATTCCTTATTAATCACAGTAATTAAAAATTCCATGATGACTTAACTAGGGGCCCGCATTGCTATAATGTACCCCGGGCCCCAAAACAGCTCTCTGTCGGCCTTACGTTTTCAAACGCAAAACAATAAGTTACGAGTAGAGTCATAGAAGTTCGCCATCCTTTCAAGCTAATTCCCAATTCTGTATAAATATACAATCTACAAGAGTACCAAGGCTCAAAATCGCTGAGATTTAAGAAATATTTAAGATTAAGTTAAGATTACAGCTCAAGCTGCGTCACGGGTTCGATATTCTGCCTATTTCAGTTTTCTTTAGAAATCAAAACAAGTGCGTGTTTCACTCATCAGATCATTATGCATGAAGTGATTCAGAAATTCTTTGTTGAGTGTCAGTTGCACACTTCGTATTATACCAATAAAGTCTAAAAGAGAATTAATGCTCATAACCGCTAAAATTTAAGGATAATCGAAGACAAATCTTAGGCTCAAAATCAAAAGCTATATATTGTATTAATACTAGACTACATATTATTGATATTCTTACAGACTATATTATTATAAAAGTGTGTAACTCAAGGGTTACCAAGAGTTTCTTGCGGGGCGGAGGTTGCCCGTCCCTGAAGTTACTAGTTTTCAGCCATTGCTAATCCCTGAAGAAGAAAATTGAGACATTTTCCGTCTAGGCCTCTACCAATTTATAAATTTGTTTGCTAACCGTCTGCCACCTTCACGAATCTCTGTTGTCCACAGCCCACGTATACACCGCGTTATAAGAAACTTGAATTCATACACGCGACCCAGTCTTCAGAGTACCTCATCAGGGGGGCGGGGTAACTAGACCTAGTAACGCCGGAATTCACAAATATAGATTCCCCACGACAAATATGCTAAAGAACCCATAGAAGGATAAGAACAAGGGGCATGATGATGGAAAGATAGGTAAGTACAAGCTGAGGTCCACGCCTTTTTATATGGAACCTAGCTGAAGGCCTAGTTTCAAAAGTTCCTTATTTTTGCACCTCCAATGATCAAAGTGTAATACCAAAAGTTCCTTAATAGTTCCTTAATTTTCAGCGGACAATTAGTGTCAGAAAAATGGTACAGACACATGTAAAACGTCGAAATCTTGAATTTTCCCTCTACTTTTGGTTGTAAGATAAAGTCAATGAAAAATGAAGGACTTGACATAAGCATAGCAAATAATATATGCGGGTTTTGGCTGCAAGTGAACGAAACCAGCTTCCTTAATTCTTGATTGCTTGCTGTTATAAAAATTTTTCAAAGTGAAAAGTTCCTTAGGGAATTTTCTTATGGTAGTACAAGTTCTTTAAATATGCTGACAATTCTACATGTAGGTTCCTTATAAAGTGGTCCCTTATTAAAAAGAGGGTGTAACAGAACTGGTTACCGCGTCCACCTTGCACGCTAGAATGTTCTTTCTCATCGAGGTCTTTTTTCATACTCTTCACACGCTACAGGCTGGCATGCACCAGCGACCAGCGTTCATATGATTTAGACAGGGATATTGTCAGGAATATGAAGGGGGCACTAAAAAAGCTAAAACAGAAATGGTCAGGGTCAATACAAGACGTCCAGTCAGTTCATTCAGGGGGGTACTCCCATAAATTATTCACCATTCGCTAGCTCTCGTTATGAATATCATCGAAATACGCACGACACTCATAGTGGTGGTCATGAAATAACAAACGCTGACCCTAACCCTTTTCTTACTGCTAACCCTAGCCCTAACCCTATGGGGTAAAAGGGGTTGCATATGAACGTACAGATGACGTGCTATCGAGTGGTGTATAATTCATGGGGGTAGCCCCTGTTATCACTGTGAG
The DNA here is from genome assembly GCA_964019165.1 of Mastigias papua. Lineage (NCBI taxonomy): Eukaryota > Metazoa > Cnidaria > Scyphozoa > Rhizostomeae > Mastigiidae > Mastigias > Mastigias papua. Next base: position 3,231,168 of record OZ025278.1, on the reverse strand, counting down.
GTGCAAAACCGTACTAGCCCCCAAGGTTTCTATCATGGATGTACCGTACTACAAAAGAGACCCAACACAATTTATTTCCACAAATCGCAGAGCAACAACAGGAGCCGCATGTGCGCCATCAGTCGCACATTGGTCGTCTCTGGTATTGGTAGGTACCTAGCCATTGCTGATCAGAACTAACATTTCAACCTACACCTACCAATGTATTAAATATTCGAATTAAAAATGATAAGGCCAAAACCCAATGGTATCTCAATAAACGAACAAAATTATTGACTGTGCAGTTAGGCAAATATTTAGCTGAATACTCATGAAAGCCATGTGTGGCTAACAGGAACCTCTTAGTCTGCTTCGGAATCTAAGATTGCTGAAGAAAATAAGTGTGATTGCAGCTGGTAGGTTTGTATACTAAGTCATTGGACAAATGATCAATTTGACTCCTTGCTATTTCCGTGAAAATGCTCCTGAAAAAGGATGAAGAGGCCCGACGTTGATTATAGGCCTAAATATGGGACACTTCCCATCCCATAAACTGTTGTGAGACAGCCAGATGATACTAATTGAAATACTGTCTTTACTGTGTATCTCCACTCATACAATAAACCTACATCTTGTAAATACTTACAGATAACTGGTGTACTTGGCAGTATCACATTCCACCATTGCTGTACAGTAAAGCCCCAGTTCAAAAAGTTGGTAAGCGGAACTAACCCTCAGCTTGGTAAAGTCGGTATGCAAATTACTGGCCTAATGAGGTCTCATGGTTTCATACTGCTCCCCTCTACAAAGGTCAAAGATCATGTCCATGAATTAAAGTTCTGCATGCACTGACATATGACGATTACAACATAGCCTCTACAAGCTCTACTAGCTCATACCTGTAAATTTTCGCCTCAGCGTCTTTGGTAGGGTCTTGGACTTCTTAGCCCCCTTACTCTCCTCGATTATTTTCATATTCACCACTATTTGACTAAATGTACCTCGACAAAATCATAGAATGTATTCTCTAATTGTTCAGCTATGAAGCTTTCGCATTCCTTGCTCAGCCCTTTTGGCTTTGCCAGCAATTACTTGCTACTGCCGTGTGCACAGTGTTTACACAATGTTGAATCGCATGCATCATTGTTTGTGTGTCGTTGGAGAACCAGGCTGCTGTCAGCACCTCATACAGCGTACGCTATTGAGCAACAACATCATCACAACGGCGGATAAGCGCAATCCATTGGCGCAACCCTTGTGACGTAAGTCGTTGCCTGCGTCAGCGCCCTCCCATAGAGTCACTGTCTGTCGATATTGCCTCGAACACGAAACAAACGCTGACGTTGAAAAGCGCTGTCATATAGTTGAATCACCATCTGACCAAGATGTACTTTAGAGTTATACACATATGACGTCGTCCGGTAGGGGGGAGGGGGTATTGCCAATACTCGATGTTTTATAACGTTTGCTTAGAAAGGGAGGGGGTGGTTTCATCTTTTCGACGTCGTCACAAGGATTCTCGAAATTTGCGCAAAGTCATGGTAGTCTCTAAAAATATAACATCTAGAGGTTGCCTTTAATGTTTATCAATTCTGTTGTTCTAAGATAAGTGATTGGCAGAAGGGACATAAGGAGAAAACGTCAACAGTGGCTGTTCTCTACTGGATGAATAGGGGGCGGGGGGGGGGTTATCAAAATTTTACGTCGTTTATCGTTAGAAATGGCGATGGGACCTTGTTGAGACGATGTTGCTCGATTAGGGGGAGGGAGGGGTAAGAAATGGCTCAATTATTGACTACGTCATAAATGTATGGTCCCTTCCCATTACAGCTACGATCTAACACTTTTTGGAACATGCATGATATGATCCATACGAAAATCTCAGAAACCGTAACACAGTTGTAGTGGTAGGTAGTGTTTTCTAGGCTAAAAGCAAATTTCTGGCAGTTTTTCTTACAGCCTCTCAAATAATCTTAGTACAAAAAAGTTCTCAAAAGCAGCAAAAATCTCATATCTACAACAGATTAGCCACATGCCCCTAACAAATTGGGCCACTGGATCTTGATAGTAAACAATCCTTAGCCGATGGTAAGGTGTTTCTTAAACTTTAGCTGATAAACACTAGTATAAGAATATAGTCTATAAAACAGTAAGCTGAAAATCCTTGAAATTTATGAATACCTATAGGATAACATCAGGCTCAAACTTCATCAAAGGTTGGATTTTTTACTTTTACTTTTTTACTTTAAATTTATTTTAGAAAACAAATGAAGTGTGACAAAGGTTTTTTAAGGAAAATGCAAAACTGCACATTACTCCGCCGGATATAATATTGAGGACTTATCCTCGGTTCTCTCAAACCTATGCAAAAGGTAACTAACACATAGGCACTGAACTTTTGTAAGCTTCGGTGCTTATTTCGTGGATGTTGGGGCTTGGCTAACACAGTTTCCAGTAAGAAGGGGAATAGAACTCATATATAATACTTTACTTCAAAGGGAATTCTTCTAAATGAATGTTTACTGTTATCTGAACAGATAGCTCTCAAGAACTGCACGTTAAGACCACTGCAGATTTTTGTCTTTCGAAGACGAAGATTTTTACCTTAGGGTCTTTCAAGGACATTTTCAAGGATGTAAAAATATGTTGTGTGCAGTACCCAAAGACGAAGATTTTGTCTTGCAAAGACGGTCTTTGACATTATAGATGTTGAATCTCAAAGGCCGTCTTTGAAAGACAAAAATCTTCGTCTTTGGGTACCGTACACGGCAAATTTTTATGTCCTTGAAAGACTGAAGACAGAAATCTTCGTCTTTGAAAGATAGAAATCTGCCATGTGCAGTAGGCTTTAAAGTCCCTCAAGTGTTAGTTGGGAGTGTATTCGACTAAGGCTGAAATAGTTTATTTACATTGTTCTATTTATATTGCTACATATCGTTCTGTTCTTGCTTTGATTTTATAATGAAGTAGCATATCAAGAAGATCTTATTTTGTTCCATTTGTTTTCAAATGATACTAAACCTTTTTGATCAAGAATTAGTAGGTTTAAAATCTAACAAATTTTGGAATACTAAAGCTCGGCGAAGAATTAGGTATTCACATAAATACTTTTGATATGAAAGCTCTTTGCCCATTTTTTGACAAGTTATAGCAATTGAAGCAAGTCAACTGATAAAATTCAGAATTGGAAACTTAATGAAGAGTTACTTTACCTCTGTAAGCACTGGCAACCGGCGGTTGTGTAATTGGTTTTTTATTCCTTTCTGCCATATCATTGTTGTTGCTTAGAATATTTGAGAGAGATTTGGACTGCTGTTTGCGCAGGGTTTTAATATGTGTAAAATGATTATCCTTTGACTGATGCACCAGTGGCGAAACTCTGCCCATGTTGTGAAGGCTTTGCACCGATTTCGATAGAGTCTTCCCGCTTGGCACGTTAAGAGTCGAAACTTTGTTTGGCAATGTGTTTACCAACTGCAGTTCGTTAGTGTGAGGGCGCTCAAAAGATCTTGAGAGGTCGTTCTTTCTGTCGCGAAACCATGAGAATCTCTTCGCAGCTTTTGCCGATACAGACTCACCGCATATATCAGAAGTTGAGCCTGGGATTTGTGACGTAGTCTGATATTTCATAAGTAGATTCTGCAGTTCATCTTCTTGCGTTGCGCCAAGCTTGTGCAAATCTGAAGCTGAAAGCGAGCGTCTTGACTCCAATGAACCAGGGGTTGAAGCTGCAATAAACGATAGGTTTCTGTTCTGAAAGAGAGCATGCACTAGATATTTTCATTTTCATTTAATTTTTTCATTTTAAATTATTTATACACAAAATCCCTTCAGATTACAAATATTAAATGAAAAAGTAAATAGTCATATTAAATACATAAATATACAGCTAAATCTAAAATTATGTACAGCAACCTAACTACATAAGTAGCTGCTCTTCCAGGGAGTCGTGTTTGTTAACTATAGTTCTTAGCATAACTCTTTAGCTTTTTCTTTAATCCATTGAGTGTAGAAAGCTCTCTGGGAGGGGACTGAAGGGTGACATGACAGAAACTTGGAAGATTATTAGCAAGTTAATAAGCGATCTAAACCCAAAAATATCTCTTCAGTGCAAAAAGACAGTAAAATTTCAAAGAATATCGATGAGATAGTTGAGTTGATGAAAAAGTACTTCTGCAATACTTGACAAAAGCTAAGTGTGGAGGTACCCAGGGGGCTCACTTCATGCTTTGTGTTGGAGGCCCACAGGCAAACGTGCCCTGCAAAAATTATTTTGACCGGGTAAACCTTGAAAAACATGAAATGACGACCCAATCGATTTAGTTGTTGGAAAAAATTATTCACTTATAGGATATTCACTTAGTGCGTGATCTGATTCACGCCCCCATGGCTATATAAGGCCATATTTTCGCCATATATTCGGAAATTAAAATACATCTACAAAGACAATAAAATGTCTTTATTCTTGTTGCGATTCTTGTACTGAATTCCAATCGATTTACCTGTGAAACAAAAGCGAAAGCTCTTCGTTGAACTGTTGCTTACAAGGAATGGACATATCCCGTTAGCAAGAAAAATTGCCATGAAAAAAACAGATGTTTCCCTGCCGCAAAAAGAGGCTCTTTTCAAAATTGGGGCTAACCACCTTCCATGCCTCCGCTAATAGGCATATATCAAAAATAAAGAATGTGGAATGCGGCATACGACATGGACCGTGCCTGGGCCCACTTCTATTTTTGATGTACATAAAAAATTGTCCTGGGCGTTGCAAAGCACAAAAGTGACTATGTGTGCTGCCGACAGAAGCATATCATATTCTGCAAAATCTATTGCCGAGATAAATACAACAGGTAATTTATACCTAAGGAGATTTCAGCTCTGGCTAGAAAGCAATGAACTACCTCTGTATGAACTTAACTACAACACGAAAAAGCGGCACCGTGTTTTAGGCACCGCGACCGAAAGGTGAACTGAAACATATAACCAGTTCTTGCAAAGTGTCACTGTCTTTCAGACTATTGGGCAGTGAGGACCATAAGGAGCAGCCTCTAAACTGAGTATTTTCCGTGCCATATAAGGTTGTTCTTACTTTAGGTAGTTGCAAATGATTTGGATTTCGTAGGCTATAATAGCTATTTTATCTGCAAAGATATGAGTATGTGAAGTATCTGAGTGGAGAGAACAAGTAAGTTTTATCCTCAGTAAGATTTCCAAAGCACTTGGCATGCTAAAATATGCTATTAATATCTCCCATCAAAAACTGTAAAAAAACCACGCAAAAATGTACAGTTGATCGATTGCTGCAGAGAACCCTGCATGATAAACTGCAAACGATGCAAAACCGTGCAGCATAAAATAAACGACTAAATTTGAAGCTGCAATAATGGCTTGCAAGTCCATTCATGGACTAGCTCCGTATTATATCCAGCTAATTCACGGTCTCTCCGTAATACTGACACGGGTCTCACAACACCATGCTTTGCAACCGCTAAGGGAGCGGTCCTTTTTTATGACCGGGGTGGGGACTGAAGATAAAATGGTGGGGTAACTGAAAAAAATAAGCTGTGTTAGGTGGGGTAGATGAATAATTTTTGACCACAGGGGTAGTGTAAAAACATACCAAATTTAAGTATAAGTACAGCCTTATTTTACTAGTTTCCTTCGTTGGGGTAACGAAAATTTGACGTACTCAAATGGTGGGGCAAATTTTTTTTGAGGGCGCAAAACACTTTCTCTTCAGTCCCCACCGAGGCCATAAATAATGACCGCTCCCTAACGGAGAACGTAGCTTCTCGTACCGAGGCATGACTTAATGGAATAATCTAAGCACGGAAATGAAAAATGCCCTTTTACTGGCTAACACCAAGAATTTATGGAAACAATCTTTGAAAAACCAAAGGGTTTGAAAGTCCTATTCCAGTTATAATCTTTTTGTTTTAGCCAATTTAGATCGTATATTAATTTTTGTTGTTTGCTTGTGAGCGAAGCTAGCAAGTTACATAATGAAAGTAGTTTTTGACAGGGTACATTGTAAAACAGTCCTGGCTACCTTAATCCATCTACAACTTTAGAAGATAACTTCTGACATGATCTCATCTTACTTTTGACATCAAATTATCTCTACATTCTCAAATTGGCTATCGGCTATGGGTCCATTCTTTCCGACTAGAAAAGAGACAAAACAAAGACAGTTGCTAGTGGAGCTAAGGTCCCAACACAACCAAGTGCATTTCGTGAATCCAGCTATGAGAGCACTCGGTGTCACGAGCATATCCCCCACTTCCTTCTCGAACATGAAAAAGGAACTCACTTTTGGTGGTAATACGAAGAAATTTGTTATAAAAAGGCTAATAAACACTGACCTATGTTTATGTTTATTCTTCAATATCTGCTTTTACCCATACAACGTAGATTGTAGACAGGTTATCGATTGTAATGAGAATCTGAAATCTGATATTCTGCTATAAAAGTAAAGAATGGCCTGATCCACAACTATTGACTTTAAACCATTTTTTTTTGTTTTGCTCTACTTTAAGTTAATAGGAAAACAGTTGTTTACCCAGGTAAGCCATTTGCAAACTGCCTTCAGAGATACTTCACTTCATAACTCGACATTGCATTCTAAATGGTTCTATGAAGTGGATTGGCTATTGACATTACAACATTATAATTAATCGAGGCTGACCACTAAACGTTGATAGCGGTTTTACTGATGGACGATAAACCAATTAACCCCGAAGTGGAAGCAAACAGAAGACATCATCTACACAGTTAATAATTTAAGCCAATGAACAATAGAATTGAAATGTTACTTAGGTGGTACAACCCGCTCTTTCACCTTGTTTTACAAAGACTATGGTAAACTTTACAGCAAGCAGGGCAAGGTTGTGCACAGTTGTCACCAAAATAAGAAATAGCTTTATAAAATCGTTTTGCTTTGCACAAGGCTATACTCGTCTCAACTTCTGCTTCGGACCACAGAATTCATTAGAATTCTATATAGTGCTATAAAATTACATACATATACATACATACACATAACTATATTTATAAATATATTTATGTATATATATATATATATATATATATATATATATATATATATATATATATATATATATATATATATATATATATATATATATATATATATATATATATATATATATATATATATATATATATATATATGGGGCTTATTTCGATTCTAATTAAGCAAGATTATACACCGTAGGTTAAGCTCTGGATTAGGGGAATCGGTCAAATGAGCTTCCCTTCTTGATTAAGGAGTCACAATCGCTTCCATCCACAAGGAAGCGAATGACTTTTTCCAGTGTCATTAAGATAACAAATCGAAAGTAGATAGCATAACTATGCCAGAAGAATGGTCGATCTGCCAGAACGTCAAATATACACCAGACCAATCTATTTCCTATTACCAAACTTCCCCTATCAAAATGAAACGAAAAGGAAAGAGTAATTTCTGCAAATGCCCGTAATCCTCATTCATGCTTCATAATCATTGTTTACACTATAGTTTAGAATAAACGAAGCAATTGGGAAATAACATAGGTACTAGAAAGCAGGCATAATACCCATAAAAAGGCTTCCTGCCAACATTCGTTTGAAGCCAGAGTGTAGAAATATTACGCCTAGGTTATAATATTATTATTGTATTTTACAATGTTTATTGCTAAAGTATACGCAATAGCGTATCTCGATTTCTACTCAGACATAAAGGGTACCGTTAGAAAACATGGGGTACATGTTTTTACAATTAATTAAGAAATCTTTTTTCCTGTACTGACACTTTCCTAACTTTCCATGATTTCAGTACTGAAGCTTTCTAAACTTTTTGAACAGCCGATAATTGCTTTCATACGAACCACTCTTCTTATAAAAAAACGTTTAGCGGCGTTTCAAGCTTCTCTTATCAGGTTATTTCTCACTCATTAAAGTTTTCTAGACTTTGCCCAGCCTCTCGACTTCCCTCGATTTTTGTCGTGACTAACATACTGGGGGTCTCCAATTCCACATTTTTATTTGTACGTACTTCCCTGATTCTCATTGTTATTGATAAACACCCTAACATTAGGAATGCATTTCCTGCTCCTAAATCTGTCAAAATATAAAGTCACTACCATTTAAACACACAGAGCATTGATTATTGAGCTATGAGGAATAAACACAGTGTGCTAAATGCTTCATCTCCTTTAACGAAAAGCCACCTGAGCGAAATTTCATGTATTAGATGTGAAGGAGAGTTGCTAGACCAGAACTGAGAACCTCGATACAGGCTCTTGAGTCTCTATATATTTATCGTTAGATGCAACGAACAATATAGTTTCCAACCACTAACTCCATGTAATTGTTTACTTCACAAAGTTAATTGTCAAATTGGTTACCTTTAACCTGACTTTTTTCCTTATTCTTCGACCTCAGAAATGGGAATAGGCTGCTTTTCTTACGAAGCTTTCCTTTTTCACAGCCATCACTTCCCCGTCTTACAGTCATCTTCTGTGGCATCAAGTGCTCTCTGTCCGCGCCAACACACGTTTTGGGCCTGACAAACTTGCACCTAGAGGTTGGCAAAACACCAAAAAACTACTTAGCTTTTGTTCAATGCGAAATGCTCACTATAAACACTACACAAATAGCCTCATATGACCAAAAATGTGGTCGCCTGCAACTGTTTTGCGCGGTTTGTAGGAATTTCATGATGTTTTCCCTGCTACGATGTTTCTTGTGAGGACTTTCAGACGAAACACAATAAACAATACTAAGTTTTATAACCTCTTTGTACACATGATAATGAGGAAAATACGATTAGTCACAACTGATTGCGTGCAATAACAAACAGCTCTTATACAAAATAAAGTAAAAGGACGGTACGGATTGCAGCGTCATTAACTAATCATCATAATTAACCAGCTATTTTTACTCACAACAAACACGCCTAATAAAGAATGAGTTTGTCACGCAGTTAACTGAGGATTTTGACTACCTAATTTGACATAGATATATTGTAAAGAATACAATACCAGAGAATTTATTGCAATTTTCGATATGGATCCCATGCCAGGGAAAAATTTGCTTCAAAACATGTGATTTGATTTTGAACCACAATGATTCGCATATTTATGGCAGGGCGGAAGGGAACACAAACATTTTGTATCTTCCTACTATTCTTCACGCAATCTTCACGCTATAGCAAGTTTTTGAAAATGGAGATACGTTGTAGTCACAGAACAGGCCTACAGATTCTTTTCATAAGAATCGTCTATATGAAAACCACTACAATAGCCCTAAAATTGGATATATGTGCCACGGTTTCAAGTCATCGGATGCATACATCAAACCTTCCACTACTACCGAATCCAATCCTTAAAAACAACAAAGCAGAATATGGGACAAACGATCAGAATGAAGCTGCTATGACTAACTTACCAGAGCGAAACTCAACTTAAATCACAAATATCTGATCCAATCACTTGCAAACACACGCTGTATTTACCAGAAAGAGGTGTTTTTTATCACCAAAAATCTCAGAACGACTCCTTCAGAAGTTAACACCTGTACATTGCGAGATAACGCTAGACATTTCCAAATATCTCACCTGACTCTAGATGTGAGATAATTTTGGGCAAGGCAAGGATTGTTCGCTACCCCACGTATCAGGAAATTTTGGTTGAGAGAGTGGGATGTATGATACACGTGAATGAATCGTTTCAATGACAAAGCCAATATGAAGCATTGCCCTAATTTCATTTTCTGATACTGCTTTCTCCAATTCAATACAGATCTGATCCTCCAACAACAGGACAAGCCAAACACCCCCAGATCAGTGCCGCCAAATTTTCACTACTGTGGCTCTAAACAATAAGCATTTTAAAAAAGTGGTTTTAAAGAAGGCAGTACTCAGCAGTCCAAAAGTCAAGAAAGTTCAGTACTGAATTTCTGAGGCCTGAGAGAGTCTATATGTTCATATGAATTTTTAAATTCAAATTTTCACACAAGGCCACCATCTAACTTTCCATATTTGTCTAGGCTCCCTGTGTTTGTCTACGTATTCGAGTGTTGCGCATGTGTAGTGCCTGTCTGATTTTGTGACACCGTAGCGGTTAACAAACTCAAACGCTCTTGCCAAAAAACTATAGGGTGTTTTAGTACTGAAATCATAAAAAAGCTAGGTAAGTTTCAACACTCAGCGAAAAAACTCTCGTTTACGTATGAACCAATCCCCTGACCAGAACAATCAAGAAGAGGAATCGATAACCAATCACACTTCAGTTTTATGAATCAGAGTAGGCGAGTGGCTACAACGCCTGACTGCAGCCTAAGAAAGCCGATAGATCAAGGTATGCCTTGAACGAATGCTTAAAGCTCGTTCACCCACCATCCGGAAACCAGACATTACCTAGTGGATGTAAATGCAGATATAGATATGGCAGCAAATGGTTGCCAAGTGTGAATATTGCGGAGTTGAGTGCGGTAAGGAAAGTACCTGTGTAGTATCTACTTCTCGAAGCTGTTGTCTAACGTTAAAAGTGTCTTCAGGGACAGGCACTCCACGAAACAGTTCGTATATGGGATAAACCATTATAATCTACTCTTAAGCAAAAATAATTCTGAAATACCTTTGTTCCACCCAACGATAATTTATCCATATTTCATGCTGCCAGAAACTATTCGAAAGAAGCTAGGAGCTACCAAGGTTACAACAGGAATCGATTGTCTTAAGCCATGCATGTGGTTTACTTGAAATGTCATGTCTTGCAAAGCTAAAAGATCTGCTATCAGTGTAAATGTGAATCTTTCGGGTTCTCACGACTCTTTTGAAGTCTCTGATGTGACATCTTTGTAGTATGTAAGTAAATGTCTAGGTCATACTTTTTAAGTGAATTTCTAAGCATATGTCTGTTTTCATTGACGGAAAACTAATAAAGAGATTGACACTCGGTCATATCGCAAGGAAACACAGACTTCAGCTGGGAAGTTTTAAACTTGCGAAATGTTTGATAACTGTGTGATTATGAAAACAATGTTTGGTAAATTAGGACCATAAAACTATAACAGACAAGTACAAACATACCCAAACAGAACAGTGTATATGTCTTCAGCAGATCTTTCGTCGGCAGCCTGAATCCACAGCTCACCTGGACCCAACGTGTGGCCACGCCCAAACTCGAAGATCACAAACCTAGAAGACCATCCACTCCTCCTGATATTTGACAAGAAAAAAAGCTGCAGTACGTCTTCGGAGTTCTTTTTAAGTACAGCTACAGTATTTGAATTCTTCTTTAGTCTGCAGTTTCCAACCATTGGCGTACCTTTTGCGATTCCATAATTTTTAATCGTTACATCCCAATAGAAATCTATGGTAAGAATTTGGCTCCATTGTACAGTGTTACACCAGAGCATAAATGGTCTACCTGCAAACCCCTCCAACTGAACCAATTAGTTCTGACTGAGACTTTAATATAGAAACTATCTCCTCCATATAAGCAACTCTCAGTTCCCTTTGCTAAAATGAGGAAAATTTGTGGATGTGGCTACTCTTTTGTTTCATTTTGCACTGTGTTTCTGTTCACGAAAAATTTGAAAAGGGTACTTTTGTCCCCCATGACCCTGCTCTTCAAAGGCAGGAGGAGCGCTGCTCCTTCATCACCCCCGAGCTCCGGGGCCCCCTTATGTGCTCCAGGAAAATTCTCTTTCGGGCCTTACCTGTAGGCCCGTAATTTACGCTAAAATTATCTTGTAAATTTCCCTCATTTTAGGCCCAACAATGCGCCTCTTAGCTTATTAGGTCAGC